>JAXLNO010000752.1:98421-199493 GCA_038087875.1 Malacoraja senta
CTCTCCCCCCCTCCCTCCCCCCCCCCTCCCCCCCCCCCCCCCCCCCCCTCCTCCCCCTCTCTCCCCCCCTCCCCTCCCCCTCCCCCTCCCCCCCCCCCCCCCCTCCCCCCCCCCCCCCCCACCACCCCCCCCCTCCCCCCCTCTGCCCCCCATCACCCTCTGCCCACCCCTTCCTCCACCTCCCCTCTCCCTCCTGCTCTCACCCCTCCTCTTCTCCCCCCTCCTCCTCTCCCCAATTCTCATGCCTCACCTCTCCTCCCTCCCGCTCTCTTCCCCCTCTACCCCCCTCTTCTCTCCCCACTCTCTCCCCTCTTCTCCCACTCCCTCTCCCCTTCCCCTCCCTCCAGCCCCCCTCCGCTCTACCCCTTACACCCCCTCCTCTCTCTGCCTCCCCCTCCCGCCTCTGCCCCCCTCCCCACTACCACCCCCCCTCCTCCACCCCCCTCTTACCCCCTCTCCCCCAACCCCCCCTCCTCACTACCCCATCCTCTCTCCACCCTCCTCTATCCCCTCCTCTCTCCCCTCTACTCTCTCTCACCCTCCCCTCCCCCCTCTAACACCCCCTCTCCCCTCTCTCTCCCCCACTGTGCCCCCCTCCCCACTACCACATCCACCCCTTCCCCCACTCCCCTCTACCCCTCCCTTTGCCCCCTCTCCCCCCACTCCCCCTTCCCCTCTCACCATCCTCTCTCCCCCTCCTCTTTCCCCTTTCTTCCCTCTCTCCCCTCTTTCTTCCCTCTCTCCCCTTCTCTCTCCCCTTTCTCCCCCCTCCTCTCTCCCCATCTCCTCTCTCCCCCTCCTCTCTCACCCACCTCTCTCCCCTTCCTCTCTCCTCCCTCCTCTCGCCCCCTCTCCCCCTCTCTCCTCCTTTCTCCCCCTCCTCACACCCCTCCACTCCTCCCTCCTCTCTCCTCTCTACTCCCCCCTCTACCCCCTCTCTTCCCCCCTCCTCTCTCTCGCCCTACCCCCTCTCTCTACCCCTCCCCCCCTCTCTCCTCCTCTCTCCCCCTCCTCTCTCACCTCTCCCCCTCCTCTCTCCCCCTCTTCCTCCCCCCTCCCCTCCTCTCTCTCCACCCTTCCCCCCTCTCTCCCATCTGCTCTCTTCCACTCTCCCCTCCCCATCTCCCCTCCCCCTCTCCCTCCCCTGCACCTCCCACTCCCTCCCTACCCCTGTCCCCCCACTCCCTCCGTCTCCCCCACCTTTCCCCCCACCCTCGCCTCCCCCTCTCTCCCCCCCTATGCCCCCATCCACCCCTCCCCACTCCCCACCCCCTCTCCCCATTCCTTCCCCCCCATCTCCCCCTCACCACCCTCTACCCCTTCCCTCCCCCTCTCACACCCTCTCCCTCCCCCCTCCCCCCCTGTGTGCGTTTGGAGTGGTTACTGTGTGTGTGACGCCGCAGCGCCCGCCCCCCTCCCCCTGCTCCATAACCAGTTGAGGGGACGGGACCCAACGGTTCCCCTTGGTCTAGTAGTCAATGATACCTCACGGCGAGCGGCAGGCCCGGGGCACTCCCGGTGAGCAGACCCAACCTGCCTGCCATGGTCAGACGACGGAGGAGACCTGCCCACCGCTGACCGACGACGAGGACTCCGAAATCAGGTGGACAAAAATGAATGGATGCATAAATGACTGAAATTATGGCATTCACCAAGTCATGAAGTGATGATTATTTCACTCGCCACAGGTACTTGCCCATGCAGGAGTCGCAGAATATATATTTATGCAGAGGGCAGCAGCTGAGGTATGCCGGCAGTTCAATTATAAAAAATAATAGGTGTCATAGCGACAGACCTGGAGGGAATATCCATTAAGCCTGGAGAGTTATATCCCTCTTTCTGGCCTAACAGTTGAAATTAATATTGTTGTATTTTCAGTAGACAATAGTGCTGGAGAAACTCAGCGGGTGCGGCAGCATCTACAGAACGAAGGGCCAAAAGCCTTCTTCAGACCCTCCTCAAGGTATGCCTACTTTGAAGAAGTTCTCCTCCTCCCTCCTTCGCGTGTGAGTGTGGTTCTGAGGTGTACGAGTGTTCAAGTATGAGTGTGGTTCTGAGGTGGACCCCAGAATGACTCAGAGGCGGTCGTAACCTCGGAAATGACCGCAAGCGGACAACCTGTCCCTTGTTGAAGCGGAGAGCTGGTTTTGTCATAGTATTTTCTTTGTATGTTGCGACAGCGTTGGAGCTGGATTGGATAACTGACGGCGCACAAATTTGTGCTTCCAGTAGTTGCTTGGCCATAGTTAGTCTAACATCAGTAGTGGGGAAACTGCTAGAGTCAGTTTATTAAAGATGGGATAGCAGCACATTTTGGAAAGTGGTGAAATCATTGGACAAAGTCAGCATGGATTTACGAAAGGTAAATCGTGTCTGACGAATCTTATAGAATTTTTCGAGGATGTAACTAGTAGAGTGGATAGGGAGAACCAGTGGATGTGTTGTATCTGGACTTTCAGAAGGCTTTCGACAAGGTACCACATAAGAGATTAGGATACAAACTTAAATCACACGGTATTGGGGGTTCAGTATTGATGTGGATAGAGAACTGGCTGGCAAACAGGAAGCAAAGAGTAGGAGTAAACGGGTCCTTTTCACAATAGCAGGCAGTAACTAGTGGGGTACCGCAAGGCTCAGTGCTGGGACCCCAGCTATTTAAAATTTATATTAATGATCTGGACGAGGGAATTGAAAGCAACATCTCCAAGTTTGCGGATGACACTAAGCTGGGGGGCAGTGTTAGCTGTGAGGAGGATGCTAGGAGACTGCAAGGTGACTTGGATAGGCTGGGTGAGTGGGCAAATGTTTGGCAGATGCAGTATAATGTGGATAAATGTGAGGTTATCCACTTTGGTAGCAAAAACGGGAAGGCAGACTATTATCTAAATGGTGGCCGATTAGGAAATGGGGAGATGCAGCGAGACCTGGGTGTCATGGTACACCAGTCATTGAAAGTAGGCATGCAGGTGCAGCAGGCAGTGAAGAAAGCGAATGGTATGTTGGCCTTCATAGCAAGAGGATTTGAGTATAGGAGCAGCGAGGTTCTACTGCAGTTGTACAGGGTCTTGGTGAGACCACACCTGGAGTATTGCGTACAGTTTTGGTCTCCAAATCTGAGGAAGGACATTATAGCCATAGAGGGAGTGCAGAGAAGGTTCACCAGACTGATTCCTGGGATGTCAGGACTTTCATATGAAGAAAGACTGGATAGACTTGGCTTATACTCGCTAGAATTTAGGAGATTTGAGAGGGGATCTTATAGAAACGTACAAAATTCTTATGGGGTTGGACAGGCTAGATGCAGGAAGATTGTTCCCGATGTTGGGGAAGTCCAGGACAAGGGGTCACAGCTTAAGGATAAGGGGGGAATCCTTTAAGACCGAGATGAGGAAAAACTTTTTCACACAGAGAGTGGTGAATCTCTGGAACTCTCTGCCACAGAGGGTAGTTGAGGCCAGTTCATTGGCTATATTTAAGAGGGAATTAGATGTGGCCCTTGTGGCTAAAGGGATCAGGGGGTATGGAGAGAAGGCAGGTACGGGATACTGAGTTGGATGATCAGCCATGATCGTATTGAATGGCGGTGCAGGCTCGAAGAGCCCAATGGCCTACTCCTGCACCTATTTTCTATGTATCTATGTATCTATAGGCAGAGTGGAGCTAGTTCGCCATGACATGAGCCGTTTGGCTGCAGATCCCAGCAGAGAGTCACGGACAATGTTCCGAACGTTGAGTAGGTCGAGATAAACTTCAGAGCCGGCCCTGTGTGAGCGTTCCATTAGTTCCTTTGCACTTTTTACCGCGCGCTCAGCCAGGCCGTTGGACTGGGGATACTCGGGGCTACTGGTAATGTGGTGAAAGTCCCAGTTTTTTGTGAAATTCCTGAAGAGGTGACTGGAGAACTGAGGTCCATTGTCTGAGAGCAGCTTTAGGGGGCGTCTGTGGACAGAGAAGTGACGAGTTAGTTTCTGAATGACCATGGCTGAGGTCGGGCTACTGAGCAGGTCGATTTCAAACCATCCTGAGTAGGAATCAACTAAAACCAGGTATTGTTGGCCGTGCCACTCAAAGATGTCGGCTTCTACTGTGGACCAGGGTAAGTCCGGCGTGGAGGGTGGGAGGAGTGGTTGTTTCTGTTGGTGCGGGGTCAAGCTATTGCAGATCAGGCAGGCAGCAACTTTCTCTAGAATGTAGTTAGCCATGTCTGGCCAGAACAGCATTCCTTTTGCATGCAGCGGGATGGCCCCCATGGACAATGTCGAAGTACCTGCTGTGAAGAGACTTCGGATGACCGCCTTGTGTCCTTTCATTATCATGGCGTCCCGAATGACCAGTTCGTCACGGACTGGGAAAAATGGTTGGACAGCTTGTGGCAGGTGCTGCTGTTTGTCTGGCCAGCCGCGCCGGATGACAGTGGCCAGTGATTGTAGTGGTTCGTCTGCAGCTGTTTGTGACACTAGGATGTCTACACCGGCAGATGGGAGGCAGGAGACCATCATAACCATGTACCCCTCATGCTCATCATCAGACAGGTGTTTTTCGCAGGTTGGGCGAGGTGCCCGTGAGAGGGGGTCAGCTAAGTGCATGTCCTTACCACGTTTGTAGGTTAGTCTGATATCTTATCTATGTAGTTTCATCATCATGTGTTGTAAGCACGCTGGTGCCGTGTGGATCAGCTTACTGAGGATATTGACGGGCTGGTGATCGGTTTCAACAATGATCGTGTTGCCAAAAATAAAGTCCTTGAATTTCTTGCAGGCAAAGGTTACTGCGAGTAGCTCCTTTTCGATTTGAGAATAGCGCTGTTCAGTGTCGGTCATGGTACGGGAGGCATAGGCAACTGGTCTGGAGCCCTTTCCATCGTCTTCAAGGCAAGCAGTGCACAGTCCATACTGGGAGGCATCACAGGTAAGGGTGACGGGTAATTTGGCATTAAAGTATGCGTGGGTTGGAGCGCAAGACATTAGTTGTTTGACGGTTTCAAATGCCCTCTGCTGGTGTTGGTGCCAGGACCAGTGCGTATCCTTGTGGGTCAGTTGTCGCAGCGGGGCTGATAGCTCGCTCAAGTTTGGGATGAATTTTCCAAGGTATTTTACCATGCCTAAGAATCGTTGTAGAGCAGTCACGTCTGTAGGTGCTGGCATTTCGTTGATGAGAATGGTTTTAAATGGGTCTGGTTTAAGTCCGTTGTTGGTGAACACGTGGCCTACATAAGTCACTTCATTTACCCAAAACCTGCATTTGAGAGGGTTGAGTTTGAGATTTACCTCCCTGGCACGATCCAGGAGCTGTTTCAGGTTTGAGTCATGTTCTTGTGCATTGCACCCGGTGACCAGGATGTCGTCTACAATTATGTAACATGGGTAGCTATCAAAGAGTTGTTCCATTGTACGCTGGAAAACCTCACTGGCTGAATTGATGCCAAATGGCATTCGTAAAAATCGGTATCGTCTGAAGGGCTTCGCGAATGTGGTTAACATGGAGGATGCAAGGTCTAGTGGCATTTGCCTAAAGGAGTTCTTTGCATCTAGGACAGAAAAAAACTGGCTTTACCCAGGTTGGCAGCGACTTCTTCCACCGTCCGCATTGGGTGGTGTGGCCGTTTGATGGCAGTATATAAATCCTTAGGGTTGATACAGATCCTTATTTTGTCTTTGTTCTTCTTGACTGCTGCAACCATGGTGGAGACCAAAGAGGAGGGGTCGTTGACAGGGGCTATTACACCCAGTGATTCTATTCTGTCTAATTCAGCTTTGACGCGGTCCTTCATTGCATGCGGGATTTTGTGAGGAGAACGAACGACAGGTATAACTTCCTTGTCAGTCATAATGCTGTATTCTGTGGGAAGTTTGCCCAGCTGATTGTCAAAAAGGTCTTTGTATTGTTCGAGTAGTTGTTGGGTAGGATTTTGAGGGGTCGACAGCTGATACACAGTTTTGCCGGAAAAAACTAGGTTCATATTACGGCATGCATCATTGCCCAGAAGAAGTGTCACTTCTCCTTTTACTATAAAAAATTCCAAGTTGTAAACTTGAGATGCTAGATGGCATTGTAGTGTAACCGTACCCACTGGTTGCAATTCCCCCCCACCAAATGGGTGTAACTTTGAGTTTGTTTTCAGAACAGTTTCATTGTTGTGAATTATTTTAAGATCTTCCATCAAGATTACATAACATCTTGCCCCTGTGTCTATCTTAGCGGCAATCTTGGTGTTGTTCATACTGAGCATTGTCATGGGATCACTGACTGTAGCCACAGAGTTGGGATTACAAGAATGTATGTTTTGGCTGACTTCTTGCAGGTGCTGTGGTTGTGGTTCTGCTGTTTCAGTCAGTGCTTCATGGGAGAGTGTGCGTTCAAGTGCATAGAGAGATTGTAGTGAGTGGGCCCTGTTGGCACGGGCATGGCAGCACCGGATAAAGTGGCCTTTCTTTTTACAATAGAGACACGATTTGCCATAAGCGGGGCATTGCTCACAAAACTTTGGGTTTGAGCCACCGCAATTACCACAGTTATTGACAAGATGATCAGTTACCCCCCCTGGGGTTTAGGCGATTGTTGAGGGGTTAATGCTTGTCGTGGGGACCTATAAAAGGCATGGATGTCATAGGCAAAGGATGGCCCAAGGCTTTGGTATGGGTATCAGTGTATTCTGCAACCCGGCAGGCACGTTCAACCTTATCAAGTGTAAGCTCCTCATCCCGAAGTAATTGATTTCTCACCTTATAATTCAGGATGCCATATACGAGTCTGCCGCGGATGAGCATGTCGTGGTCTTGTAAGTGGCATCTGGATGCAATGCTCTTGAGGGCACCAATGTATGATTCAACCGTTTTCGCCCTCTTGTTGGCTGCGGGAAAAAAACTTGTGGTGCTCCAAGATAACGTTGGTGCGAAGTTGGCACAGGTCTCTGAACTTTCGGAGGAGGCAGGTCGGGTCTCTGATGGATTCTGCTGGGGTCACAACATGTGTTACCGGATCAGTATGTTCTGGGGCGTAGTGGAAATCCTGTGCCCGCAGGGCAGCCTCTGTGCCCGCCACATTGAGGAGAATTGACGCAACGGTGTGGGGTGCAGCTGCAGGGTGGGCAGCATCAATGAAAATCCTGAATTCTACCTCAAAGATGCGCCACCGTTCAGCAAGATCACTGTCGAACACCAAAGGATCTGGTCTGCATAAGGAACTATCCATATTCAATGTAAAAAAAATAAACTAAAATAAATTCAGGCAAAATCGTTGGAGACGTGATTCAAGACTGACACCATGCTTATTGGCGGCCCAATTAATAAAAAGACATTCATGATGAAGTCCAACTTTATTTCATTAAATACACTGGAGCATTTCAATAGCCAGCTGCTTGCGTCTCACTTACTAACTAGTGCCCGAGCGAGAGAGAGAGAGAGAGAGAGAGAGAGAGAGTCTTTGTGTAATACCATGTAAAGGATGGCATGCATATTTGTGAAGATTATAAATGGCACGAATTAACAATCTACAGGTGGGTGCATGGAACTCGCTGCCAATGGTTGAGGTGGAACCATAAACGATAATGGCATTTAGCAGGCTTTGAGATAGGCATGTGGATATGCAGATAATGGAGAGATATGCATCACATGCTGGCTGATGAGATTACTTTCATTTTTACATCGTGTTTGACACAGTCATTATGGTTAAGGGACTGTTCACATGCTGTATTCTGTCTGCCAATGAATTGTTCAATCATATATCTGCTGATAATTAACTGCAGCACCATTCAATTTTTTATTTGCATTTCTGACGCATCTTTCCAGCCATGTATGAAGTGAGTAGCCTTTGCCTTCCGATGGAAACTCCTTAATGTTCCTTCCTGGATCATGGCTCCACTCAATGGTATCCTGCTATTGACCAGCAAACTCTTGAATCTGCTGTTTCTGCTGTGTGTAGCTTTATTTTCTGAGGCTCAATCTAGCTGCATGAACAGCCTCGGGTCCAAAAATGTTACAAATTTGTCCAGGTGCAGAACAAATGCTTCATAGAAACTTTCAAAGAAATCTGTGCCCACCTGCAGAAAACTCTTTGTGGCTTGCCCTCCAGATACAGATCGAGTGAAAACTTTGCAACTGAGGAATACTTTTGCCATGGGCAAAACCAATGATAGCTCAATCCACAAAAGCAGATAACCACACTCATTCAAACTAAGTACAGGGATTCTGAAGAAGGGCGCCGACCTGAAACATCTACTATGCATGATCTCCAGAGATGCTGCCCGACCTGCTGAGTTACTCCAACACTTTGTGTTTTTTTTATAAACCAGCATCTACAGTTCGTTGTGTCTATGTCTAACTGATTTTAATCGCAGGATATATTCACTCATTCACCAGTTTTAGCAATCAGACTTTGTGTATTGGTGGCAAGTTGAGCACAAGATCCTAGTTATGTGACATTCAAACTTTGGCAGGATCCTATGTGATTTTGGTAGACACTGTTAAGACATGATCATTAGGTCCGACAGACAACAAATCTTCCTCTAGAAGGCCTTTTATACCAATTGCCGCATAACATTCAACCTCAACGTTTTGACCTGCCAGTATTTCAAACACTTGAAAAGAATCATGTCTCTGCTTCTTCATCTTTCCACACAGTTAGTGCCTTCTTTGAACTATACCTCTCCACACATTGATGTCATGCTATTGAACTGTGACCAGCAGAATCTTGCTTCTGTCTGTATCTTTTACCCACCTGATGCCTTGTCTCAGGCTGCATGGTCAACCATCATCCTGTGACTGTAGATCAGATCTCCAAAGAATATAAATGATCTCCAAAGTACAAAGTCATTTCCCAGCACAGATTCTATGAGCTATCTTCTCCTTGAAACAGGTGAGAAATTATCCATCTAGAACTGAATGTTTATTCTGCATGTTTCTATGCGATTAATCCACCCATCGATTGTATCCATTAACTTGCCTGGCCTACAATGGGGATTTTCTGAAAGATTGAGAAAACCTGGATACAAAATTAAATGTCAAAAAAACTTGAAATATTAAATGATGCACATGTGTTAATTAGAAAACTGCATCTCTTGAGAAGTCACAAGCATGGGGTCTAACTTGCTTGATTTTAACACAAACTCAGCTAATTGGCAGGCATATGCTTAATATGCTGCCAATTTCCTCTGCTTTTAACCGTTCATGCATATCAAACCCATGCTCTGTGGGGTTAAAATTTCCTCCCACAACCCCAAACAATTAACACCAATTACATCCCTAAAAACTGTTTCCATGGTATTGTGAACACATCTATTAAAGTTTCATAGTTTTCTGTAAAGATGGAATATTTCTCTATCATTTTGCATTTTAATTGCTTTGATGTTGCAATAAACCTTTTCGGCAAGGATAAATTAAAGATCAGGTTGAACACATGCTTGCCTGAACTGCGTATTAAGCAGAAATACCACTCAACTTGGTTATTATCCTTCTTCCATTAACAAAGTTTTTACTCATTGTTCAAAACTCTAAAGGCTTATATTTATTTGGTTCTTTATATTAGATATGCCATTTGCAGGCAGAACATGAATTCAGCAGAGTATTGTAAATATAATTCTGCTCTTCAATACCTAGGCAGGGATGAGAACAGAAATTATAGACTTCTCAGACTTCAGTTTGTGTTCAACATCCAGAACCAATTGGCAGGCTAAAATGATTAAATACATAGAGAAACTTGAGTCAACCTGACCCATTCTGTGCATAGTCTTAAAATTCAAGGTTTGCTTGTGCAAAATAAAAGACAAAAGTAGATAGACTCAATGTGATATACATTAAATTAATGGACACTTTATAAAGGCAATGTGGTAAATGTAATGACAAGAGACCCAGAGTGATGGAGATATTGTCAGAATGCAAAGAAATGATGGTTATGGTTTGAAAGTTATTTCTCTAATTTGAAAGATTTGTGGTAACTCATCTGGTGTACTGGGGGCATTGAAAAAGTGCCTGTGCTGGATATTTCCACCTGTCCCTAATGAATTTATGTTATACAACCTCTAAGGCAAATATACATTTTTTAGTTAGGAAGCACACAGTAATTTGGTGTTGCCTCATCAAAACACTACATTCTTGCACTAAGACCTTTTAATTCTTATGCCTCAATCCTTTTGAAATTGGTTTTGACCCGAAACATTGCATATTTCCTTCACTCCATAGATGCTGCCTCACCCGCTGAGTGTCTCCAGCAGTTTTATCTACCTTTTGAAATAAATGCTACTTTCATGTTAATCTTCCATGATTTATGGATAAAAACATTCAGGCCGTCAAAAACGAACATCTTCCAGTTTTGTACTGTTTAAATATAATCACTATTTTCTATTTTTCCTGCCAAACTAATGCAGACTGTAACTAGCTAAGTTCATTATGAACTTTTGAACTGGCGGAAGCATAAACGTTGATTTTTGCACCACTCCTGTGAATCAGTCCAGCATCTGAACATAACCTATCATTTCTACGTTCTACTTTCTCACGATTGAGGCATAAGAATCTTCAGCCCATACTAAAATATCACCGTCAATCTCGCAACTGGTGAATCTGTGGCATTCTTTGCCACAGAAGGCTGTGGAGGCAAAGTCAGTGGATATACTTAAGGCAGAGATAGATAGATTCTTGATTAGTATGGGTGTCAGAGGTTATGGGGAAAAGGCAGAAGAATGGGGTTATGAGGGAGAGATAGAAACATAGAAAATAGGTGCAGGAGTAGGCCATTCGGCCCTTCGAGCCATTCAATATGATCATGGCTGATCATCCAACTCAGTATCCTGTACCTGCTTTCTCTCCATACCCCCTGATCCCTTTAGCCACAAGGGCCACATCTAACTTCCTCTTAAATATAGCCAATGAACTGGCCTCAACTACATTCTGTGGCAGAGATAGATCAGACATGATTGTTTGGCAGAGTAGACTTGATGGGCCGAATGGCCCAATTCTATTCCTATCACTTATGATCATATGAATCCCTTTTCCACACTTCTCTATCATATTATTAACATTTAATTAATATCAACAATTCCGAACCGATTTGTCAGTCAGTTCCATTTTCATTAATCCATATGTATTCTGCCAATTTATATTTTGCTTTACTACATATCCAGTCACTATACACTTAATAATAGTATGCAATACTTTCCCTGCTGTTGAGCCCAGGATGACTGGTCTATGGTTCTTAATAAATGTTGCACCTTCTTCTTTGAACATTGGGATAATGCTGCCTCCTTCCTATGGGGACCATTCTAAAATCAAGGGAATTCTAGAAGATCAAAACCAATGCATACACTATTCTTCTTGATCCACAAACTCCAATAATTCACCGTATTCTTTTTTTTCAGAAATCCTGTCCTTTTATTAACCAGAGTCCCATTTGCCACTCTTCCTTTCTACACTGTAGCACCCCATTTCCATTCTCTTTTTAAAACACTCAGCATTCTTTTAAACTTTAGACTTTAGAGATGCAATGCAGAAACAAGATCTGAGGCAAAGCCAACCAGCAGCCACCCCGGACAGTAACATTATCCTACACACTAGGGACAACTTTTACCGAAGCCAATTAACCTACAAACCTGCACGTCTTTGGAGTGTGGGAGGAAACCGGAGCACACAGAAAAAACCCACACAGTCACAGGGAGAATGAACAGTCTTTGTACAGACAGCACCTGTTGTCAGGATCAAACCCGGGTCTCTGGTGCTGTAAGGCAGCAACTCTACCGTAGTGCAACTGTGCCACCCAAGTCTGGGTTTAACCACCCGTAAATTTATTTTACCACTCTATTGCATCTAACAAAAAGCAAATTAAAAATATGTTGATGTATTACAGGGGAATACTCTTCATATGCCTGGATAAGTCTAGTTCAAACAGTCAAGAAGCTCCACACCATCCAGGTCAAAGCCATCCATTTGAATGGTGCCTCACCCATCATTTATTTTCTCTCCATGACTGGTGATAATGCCTTATTATCATCCACAAAACCTCACGCATAGGTCATGAGGTCATAAGTGATAGGAGCAGAATTAGGCCATTCAGCCCATCAAGTCTACTCCGTCATTCAATTATGGCAGATCTATCTCTCCCTCCTATCCCCATTCTCCTGCCTTCTCCCCATAACCCCTGACACCCGTACTAATCAAGAATCTATCAATCAATCTATCAATTGACTTGGCCTCATCAGCGTTCTGTGGCAAAGAATTCCACAGATTCACCACCCTCTGACTAAAGAAATTCCCCCTCATCTCCTTCCCAACGGAACATCCTTTAATTCTGAGGAACATTCTTTAATTCTGAGCATATCCTCACCCAAGCTATTCTGGCAGAATCTTACTAATCCATGTTTGTTACAACCAAGTAGACAAAAGCAACAGATGTAGGCGAACCACACCACATACAGGATCCCTCCAAGTTCCAAATATCCCTCTTGGCTATGTACAGGTCTTGCCAAGGATGCCAACATCCTAAATCAAAGAAAAAGTGTTATTTTATTATTTAAATGAATTAATTTAAACACTATTCATGGTTGTTTCACTGTTTTCTTGTGGTTGGGTAAATGTCCCAGGAAGGATTTACCCAATGGATAAATCCACCCATTCATAAGACATTTGTTTGTTAATATTGGAAAACCATTTTTCTTCATCCAATTCTAAGTTTAACCACAATCTAAAATCTAAATATTTCTAGGAAATGTGAAAAGAAACAGGAATGGTGGAAATATTCAATTAGTCTGAGAACATCTGTGGAGAAACAGAATTGACAGCCGAAACTGATGACTGATGACCTTGGAGTCATAGGGTGATACAGTGTGGAAACGGGCCCTTCGGCCCAACTTGCCCACATCAGCCAACATGTCCCACCTGCCTGCGTTTGGTCTATATTCCTCCAAACCTGTCCTATCCACGTACCTGTCTAACTGTTTCTTAAATGTTGGGATCGTCCCCGCCTCAACTAACTTCTCTGGCAGATTGTTCCATACACCCACCACCCTTTGTGTGAAAATGTTACCCCCTCAGATTCCCATTGAATCTTTTCCCCTTCATCTTAAACCTATGTCCTCGATTCACCTACTCTGGGCAAGAGACTGTGCATCTACCCAATCTATTCCCGTATGATTTTATACACCTCAATAAGATCACCCCTCATCCTCCTGCGCTCCAAGGAATAGAGTCCCAGCCTTCTCAACCTCTCCCTATAGCTTAGACCCTCAAGCCCTAGCAACGTCCTTGAAAATCTTCTCTGTAACCTTTCCAGCTTGACACCATCTTCCCTATAACATGGTACCCAGAACTGAACACAATACTTTAAATGCACCCCACCAACGTCTTATACAACTGCAACATGACCCAACTTCTATACTGAAGAATTGTCTCAACCCAAAACGTCACCTATTCCTTCGCTACATCGATGCTGCCTCACCCGCTAAGTTTCTCCAGCATTTTTGTCTACCAACTTCTATACTCAATACTCTGACTGATGGTCCAATGTACCAAACGTCTTTTTGACCACCCTATCTACTTGCGACTTGACCTTCAAGGAACCATGCACCTGCACCCTTAGATCCCTCTGCTCTACAACACTCTCCAGAGCCCCACCATTCACTGTGTAGGTCCAGCCCATTTTAGACATCCCAAAAAACTTCTTGTTGGATGAGTGGAACCACATTTCATAAGTTGATAAGTTCTTTGGAGCAAAATTAGGCCATTAGGCCCAGTGAGCATGCTCTATCATTCAATCGTGGCTAATCTACTTTTCCCTGTCATCACCATTCTCCTGCCTTCTTCCCACAACCACTGACACTTTTACCAATCAAGAACCTGTCAATCTTCACTTTAAAAGTACCCAAAGACTTGGCGTGCACAGCCGTCTGTGGCAATGGATTCTACAGATTCAGCACCCTCTGGCTAAATATTTATTTCCTATTCTCCTTTCTAAAAGTATGTCCTTTTATTCTGAGAATGTGCCCTTTGATCCTTGACTCTTCCACTCATGGAAATGTGCTCTCCACATCCACTTGATCTAGGCTTTTCATTATTCGGTAAGTTTTAATGAGATCCCCTCATTCATCTAAACTCCAGCGAGTACAGGCCCACAGCCGTCAAATGCTTATCATACCCTAACCCAATCATCCCCCGTATCATTCTCGTAAACCTCCTCTGGACCCTTCCCAATGCTCACTATACTCCAAATGCAGTCTGACCAGTGCTTTATAAAGCCTCAGCATTACATCCCTGTTTTTATATCCTAGTCCTCTCGAGATGAATGCTAACATTGCAATTGCCTTCTTTACTACCAATTTAACCTGCAAATTAACTTTAGGGACCAGCACTCCCAAGTCCCCTTGCACCTCTGATTTCTGAATCCTCTCCCCATTTAGAAAATAGTCTATCCCTTTTTTCCTACTACTGAAATGCATGACTGACTGCACACTTTGCTACACTGTATTCCATCTGCCACTTCTTTGCTCACTCTCCCAACCTGTCCAAGTCCTTCTGTAGAGTCCCTGCTTTCTCTCCACACTATCTGCCCCTCCACCTATCTTTGTTTCATCCGCAAACTTTGCCACAAAGCCACCAATTCCATCATCCAAAAGTAGGAGACTCAACCCCACCCTCGGCAGAAGACCACTAGTTATTAGCAGCCAACCAGAAAAAGCCCAAAACCAAAGCCTTCTTTATTCCCACTCTTTGCCTTCTGCCATTCAGCGAATCTTCTATCCATGATAATTTCTTCCCTCTAATACCATGGGCTCTCATCTAGTTTAGTAGCCTCACAGGTGGAAATTTA
This sequence comes from Malacoraja senta, assembly GCA_038087875.1. Lineage (NCBI taxonomy): Eukaryota > Metazoa > Chordata > Chondrichthyes > Rajiformes > Rajidae > Malacoraja > Malacoraja senta. The sequence continues at coordinate 113,209 of JAXLNO010000752.1, forward strand.
TCAAATGGCCTCTGAAAATCCATATAAACAATGTCCACTGACTCTGCTTTGTCTATCTTGTTATTCTTCAAATAATTCCAACAGATTTGTCAGGTAAGATCTCCCCTTCACAAAACCGTGCTGACTTTGGCCTATTTCATTTAAATACTCAGAATGTTCTTCCATGTACTTGGAAACCTCACACTTAATAAGGGACTTTAAAATCTTACCACCCACTGAAGTCAGGCTAACTGGCATATAGTTCCATCTCTTTTGCCTCACTCCCTTCTTGAATGGCAGAGTAACATTTGCAATTTTCCAGTCTTCTGCAACTAATTCTGACTAATGATTCTTGAATGATCACAACTATTGTCTCCACAATCTCTAAAGTTACTTCTTTCAGAAACCTGGGTGTAGTTACATAGAAACATAGAAACATAGAATATAGATGCAGGAGTAGGCCATTCGGCCCTTCGAGCCTGCCTTCGAGCCGACTGATCATCCAACTCAGTATCCTGTACCTGCTTTCTCTCCATACCCCCTGATCCCTTTAGCCACAAGGGCCATATCTAACTCCGTCTTAAATATAGCCAATGAACTGACCTCAACTACATTCTGTGGCAGAGAATTCCAGAGATTCACCACTCTCTGTGTAAAAAATGTTTTTTCTCATCTCAGTCCTAAATGATTTCCCCTTTATCCTTAAACTGTGACCCCTTGTTCTGGACTTCCCCAACATCGGGAACAATCTTCCTGCATCTAGCCTGTCCAACCCCTTAAGAATTTTGTAAGTTTCTATAAGATACCCCCTCAATCTTCTAAATTCTAGCGAGTACAAGCCGAGTCTATCCAGTCTTTATTCATATGAAGGTCCTGACATCCCAGGAATCAGTCTGGTGAACTTTCTCTGTACCTCTGTGGCAAGAATGTCCTTCCTCAGATTAGGAGACCAAAACTGTACGCAATATACCAGGTGTGGTCTCACCAAGACCCTGTACAACTGCAGTAGAACCTCCCTGCTCCTATACTCAAATCCTTTTGCTATGAATGCTAACATACCATTCGCTTTCTTCACTGATTGCTGCACCTGCATGCCTACTTTCAATGACTGGTGTGCCATGAAACCCAGGTCTCGTTGCATCTCCCCTTTTCCTAATCGGCCACCATTCAGGTAATAGTCTACTTTCCTGTTTTTGCCACCAAAGTGGATAACCTCACATTTATCCACATTATACTGCATCTGCCATGCATTTGCCCACTCACCCAGCCTATCCATCTTGCAGCCTCCTAGCACCCTCCTCACAGCTAACACTGCCCCCCCAGCTTCGTGTAATCCGCAAACTTGGAGATGTTACATTCAATTCCCTCGTCCAAATCATTAATATATATTGTAAATAGCTGGGGTCCCAGCAATGAGCCTTGCGGTACCCCACTAGTCACTGCCCGTCATTCTGAAAAGGACCAGTTTACTCCTACTCTTTGCTTCCTGTCTGCCAGCCAGTTCTCTATCCACATCAATACTGAACCCCCAATACCGTGTGCTTTAAGTTTGTATATTAATCTCTTGTCGAAAGCCTTCTGAAAGTCCAGATATAACACATCCACTGGTTCTCCCTTATCCACTCTACTAGTTACATCCTCGAAAAATTCTATAAGATTCGTCAGACATGATTTACCTTTCATAAATCCATGCTGACTTTGTCCAATGATTTCACCATTTTCCAAATGTGCTGCTATCCCATCTTTAATAACTGACTCTAGCAGTTTCCCCACTACCGATGTTAGACTAACTGGTCTGTAATTCCCCGTTTTCTCTCTCCCTCCCTTTTTAAAAAGTGGGGTTACATTAGCTACCCTCCAATCCTCAGGAACTACTCCAGAATTTAAAGAGTTTTGAAAAATTATCACTAATGCATCCACTATTTATGGGACTATTTCCTTAAGTACTCTGGGATGCAGCCTATCTGGCCCTGGGGATTTATCGGCCTCTAATCCATTCAATTTACCTAACACCACTTCCCGGCTACCCTGGATTTCACTCAGTTCCTCCATCTCATTACTCCATCAAAGTTGGTCTGGTCCAGTTGACTTATCCACCTTCAGACCTTTCAGCTTCCCAAGCACCTTCTCTAGTGATAGCAACTCCACCAACTTCTGCCACCTGACTGTTGGATTTCTGGCATGTTGCTGGCGTTTTCCACTTTGCATTATATGTCTTTTCTTTTACTGTTATTGTGTCTTTGACTTCCTTTGTCAGCCACGATTGCCTCATTCTCCCCTTAGAGTCTTTCTTCCACTTTGGGATGAAAAGATCCTGCGTCTTCGGAATTACTCCCATAAACTCTGCCATTGCTGCTCCACCATTATTCCTGCTAGGGTCCCTTTCCAATCAACTTTAGCCAACTCCTCCCTCACGCCTCTGTAGTTACCTTTACTGAACAGTAAAACTGACACATCTGATTTCATCTTACTCCTCCCAAACTGCAGATTGATTCTTATTATGTTGCGATCATTACCTCTTAATGGATTCTTTAGAATCCTTCATCTTAAGCTCCCTAACCAAAGCCAATTCATTATGCAACAACAAATCCTGAATTGTCTTTTTCCTAGTAAGTTCGATCACATTCTGACTACTATTCTGAGGCCTGTATATAGCTCCTATCAGGGTATTTTTACCCTTGCAGTTTCTGAACTCGATCCACAAGCATTCTATATCTTCTGATCCGATGTACTGAAGAAAGCTCAAGATGTGTATGTCCCCATTAGAGTGAAGGGTAAAGTAGGCAAATGTAAGGAAGCTTGGCTGACGAGGGAAATTGAGACCTTGGTCAAAAACAAGAAGAACGCATGGGACAGGTATAGGCAGCTGGGATCAAGTGCATCCCTGGATGAGTTTCGGGAACTAAGGAGTAAACTCAAAAATGAAATCAGATGGGCAAAAAGGGGCCAGGAGATAGCTCTGGCGGGTAGCATTAAGGACAATCCCAAAAGATTTTATAAATACATAAGGTGGAAAAGGGTAACTAGAGAGAGAGTATGAGCTCTCAGGAATCAAAGCGGTCACCCCTGTGTGGAGCCACAGGAGATGGGCAAGGTCTTAAATGAGTATTTCTCCTCTGTGTTTACCGAGGAGAAACACAGTAGGACAGAGGAAATTGGGGGAGTCACTGGAAGTATCTTGAGATCAGTCAGGGTTACTGTCGAAGAAGTACTGAAGGTACTGTCGTGTTTGAAGGTAGACAAATCGTCAAGCCTGACCTGTTATATCTGAGGACATTTTTTGAAACTAGAGAGGAAATTGCAGGAGCCCTGGTTGAAATTTACAAGTCATCCTTTAATACAGGAGAGGTGCCAGAAGACTGGAGGGTGGCAAATGTTATACCTCTTTTCAAGAAGGGCTGCAGGGAAAATGCTGGGAACTATAGGCCGGTGAGCTTAACATCTGTAGTTGGTAAATTACTGGAGAATATTCTGAGGGATAGGATATACAGGTATTTGGATGGGCAAGGGCTGAATGGGGATAGTCAGCATGGTTTTGTATGTGGGAGGTCGTGTCTCACAAATCTGATTGATTTTTTGAAGATGTGACCAAAAAGGTTGATGAGGGCAAAGTTGTAGATGTTGTGTACATGGACTTCAGTAAGGCGTTCGACAAGGTTCCGTATGGTAGGCTGCTCTGGAAGTTTAGATCGCATGGGATCCATGGAGATATAACTGAATGGATAGCTAATTGGCTCTATGGAAGTAGGCAGAGGGTAATGGTGGAAGGTTGTTTCTCAGACTGGATGACTGGACTAGTGGTGTGCCTCAGGGTTCGGTGTTGGACCCATTACTGTTTATCATCTACATCAATGATTTGGATGAGAACATACAGGGCAAGATTGGCAAGTTTGCTGATAATTCAAAAGTTAGTGTTTTTGCAAATAGTTGTGAACGATTGCAGCAGGATCTGGATCGATTGGCCAAGTGGCCGGAGGAATGGTTGATAGAATTTAATACAGAGAAGTTTGAAGTGTTGGGTTTTGGGACATCAAACAAGGGCAGGACCTACACAGTGAATGGTAGGCCTCTGGGTAGTGTTGTAGAGCAGAGGGATCTAGGAGTACAGGTGCATGGTTTCTTGAAGGTCGAGTCGCAGGTAGATAAGGTGGTCAAAAAGGCTTTTGGCACTTTGGCCTTCATCAGTCAGAGTATTGAGTATAGAAGTTGGAAGGTCATGTTGCAGTAGTATAAGACCTTGGTGAGACCATATTTAGAATATTGTGTTCAGTTCTGAGCACCATGTTATAGGAAAGATATTGTCAAACTTGAAAGGGTTCAGCAAAGATTTACGAGTATGTTGCCAGGACTAGAGGGTGTGAGCTATAGGGAGGTTGAGTAAGCTGGGTCTCTATTCCATGGAGCGCAGGAGGATGAGGGGAGATGTTATAGAGATATACAAAATCATGAGAGGAATAGATCAGGAATAGCACAGAATCTTTTGCCCAGAATAGGGGATCGAGGGCCATAGGTTCAAGGTGAAGGGGAAAAGATTTAATAGGAATCTGAGGGGTAACTTTTTCACACAAAGGGTGGTGGGTATAAGGAACAAGCTGCCAGAGGAGGTAGTTGAGGCTGGGACTATCCAATCGTTTAAGAAAGTTAGACAGGTAATGGGTAGGACATGTTTGGAGGGATATGGACCAAGCGCAGGCAAGTTTGACTAGTGTAGCTGGGACATTGTTAGCCGGTGTGGGCGAGTTGGGTCGAAGGGCCTGTTTCCACACTGTATCACTATGACTCTATGTCATCTCTTGCTCTGGACTGAATATCATAAAAGCTTGTAATTGTTCTCCCATGCAGGGTGGTGTCATCTGCAAACATATAACAATCTGGTAACAGTGACCATGGGACAGGTTCAAACAAAGCCATTTATGGAACGAGCATGGGGGATAATCGGTAAATGCGCAGTCATCGATCATGAAGAAAAATTAATAATCCAGAGTCACGAAAGGTGCTGTTGAAAAGTGTAGAAATTTCCCACTTTGGATGGAACAGGGTACCAGGAAATAACACAATGTCCTAAATGTTAGCTTCAATTCTACATTTTAGTTTCATTTAGAGTTTAGAGATACAGCATGGAAACCGGCCCTTTGGCACCCTGATACCATGCCTACGAGCAATGCCCATAAACTAGCACCATCCTACACACCAGGGACAATTCACAATCTGCGCCAGCTGAGATTTGTGGAGGACAGAGGTGGAAAGAATATATGTCAAAGGGAGGTTTGTACAAAGGACTCAGAATCAGTGTAGCAATCTGATGCAAGAGATGGAGTGGTTCAAATGATTTCTATGGAGGATTCAATAATTAGGCGTTCCACTCAACACAATTATTACATAAATACTGTAAAATATTTGTCATAAATTTGGACTGCAGATGAAGATTGGAAGAATCTTGATGGAGTAATATTGCAGAGACGAGGATAAGGTCTTGGGTCAAATAGAAAGCCAGGATTGCAGATATTCCAAGGTTAACCTGAAAGGGTACTTTCTGAAGTCTGGGACCAGATGTGCTTATGTTCTGACAACAGATGAAAATGATAGATTAAACTCTGAAGTTAAAACATTTCCTTAAACCAGGATTTAATGTTGCATTCCTGGTTGGAAGAAAATAGCAGCTACACAACAGGACATGATTTAAATGGGGTAATTAATATTTAAATGTTTAAAAGTAGCTGGAAAAATGAGAATGTGAACTAGCCCTCAAGGCACCATGATGTATAGAGATGGAACATGATAATGAGAGGTATTTTTAGGCTCTGCAAGTTGCTTTAGGGAATCAGAAGGCATTATGGGTAAGGTAAAGTACTTGTGGACAAGGAGATAAATTGCAAGAAGGCCACAGTACTGGAAAGGAAGGCAAGTTATTGACAGGGATTATAAAACACTGAATTGAAAGAATAATACCACAAGCCATGTAAAAGGCCAGTGACATACTTCCCTTGCATTTTTTGGATGTTGATCATAAGAAACTAATCTACTCCCAGATAATGTCATCACATCCAGCAAACCAAGGCTTAAGCACTCTTAAAATAAAGGATTGAGTGGGATTTCCTGTGAAATTTAACATAGAAATCAAAATATACATTGTTCTTAAAATAAAGGATTGAGTGGGATTTCCTGTGTAATTTAACATAGAAATCGAAATATACATTGTTCTCTACAGCATTCTTACCGATCATCACTTGCAACATTTTCTGTCAGACTCTGGGATTGCATCCTCCCAGGAAATGTGGGAGACGAGCTGGATGAGGGGCAGCACGGTGGCGCAGTGGTGGAGTTGCTGCCTTACAGCGAGGAGACCTGGGTTCAATTGACTGCGGGTGCTGTCTGTACAGAGTTTGTACATTCTCCCTGTGACCGCATGAGTTTTCTCCAAATGCTCCTGTTTCCTCCCACACTCCGAAGACGTACAGATTTGTAGGTTAATTGGCTTCTGTAAAGTGCAAATTGTCCCCAGCGTGTAAGATGGTGGTAGTGTATGAGGTGTACGAGGCGATCGCTGGTCAGCAGGATATCTGTGGGCAGAAGGGCCACTTTCTTCACTGTATCTCTAAAGTTTGAAGACTGCAGGTTAGACTGAAAGCGTGCTTTCAAATCCCCTCTCCCCAGCACACTGTTGGCAAACATATAGGCTATTGAGAACAAACTGGATGAACCTAAAGTTGAACTTACGTTCCTTAGATAACTGATGGAGTGCCGTGATCTCTGTTTTAAAGCTAGATGGCTCAGACCTGCCTCACCTGACTGTGCCATTCAACGTGAATGCTTCTCACTACACCGAGTGGACCATACGGCCATCCTCGGGCAAAGTAAACTTGTGGGATCTGGTTCCTAATTAACTCCGTATGGTGCCCAGACATGGTGGTCCTGGCAAGTTCCTGCTCCCAGGAACTGGAATATCTTACAGTGAAGTCTCACACAGTATCCGTCATGGGAATTTACATCTGCTATCTTAATATCAGTCTACGTCCCACCCCAGGTTAATGCCAACCTTGGACTCTAGTAATTACACACCATCATCAATAGCCTCGAAATGAAGTATTCCGAGGCCTTGTTCATAATAGCCCGAGACTTCAAACAGTACAACCTTAAGAGCATGCTGTCAAAATACAGTCAGCACATCTCCTGCACAACCAGAGGTCCAAACACCCTTGACTATTGCTACACAAGCCTCAAATGCATACTGCTCCATTCCCAGATCAACTTTGGTAAATTTGATCGTCTAGCTGTGCTTTATCTACCTCTAGTTTACCATCAGAAACTGGAAGTACAGTACACGCTGTACAGTACACAAAGTACAGTTGTGCAGTGCTGGTCTGAGAAAATAGATGTTATCCTTCACAACTGTTTTGAGTCAGTAGACTGGTCCATATTCAAGGACTAACCTACATGAATATGCATGTGCTGTCACAGACCTCATCATCAAGTTTGTAGAGGACTCTGTATCAAAGAAGACAATATGTGTATTCCCCAGCCAAAAACCAGGGATGAACCATGAAGTACACTCCCAGGTGAAGTCCAACTCTGCAGCATTCAAGTCAACCATCCCAAGCTATAAAATAAATCTTTCTACAACCTTCACAGATCTATGAAGGATGCCAAGAGGGAATTCTGGACCAAGCCTGAATTCCAAGGCAATGGCATCGATACCTATAGATTGTGGCAAGGCTTGCATGCTATAACGGGCTAAAAAGCAAAGGCAGGCAGTATCGCTGGTAACAATGGATTCGACATTCACTTTGAATAGAAGGTCAGTGGAGGAACAGTACTCACTCCATTGGTCTCCTGTGCAACTAAACCAACAGCTACGATGACAGACATAAGATTGGTCTTCCCGAGAGTGAATCCATGGAAAGTTGCAATAATGTGTATAGGGAGGAACTTGATAAATTAGTAACATGCTGTCAGGACAATAACCTGTCCCTCAATGTCAGCAAGGCAAAGGAGTTAGTTATCGATTTCAGGAAGCATGGTGGAGTACATGCCCCAATCAGCATTGATGGTACCGAAGTGGAAATGTTTGAGAGCTTCAAATTCCTTTCCTTTAAACTTTAGAGATACATCATGCAAACAGGCCATTTGGCCTACCGTTCGCTTAGACCAGTGATCACTATCCTACACACTAATTTACAATTTTTATTACAGAAACCAATTTACCAACAACACTGTACATCTTTGGAGAGTTGGAGGAAACCGGAGCACCTGGAGAAAATCCACGCAGTCACAGGGAGAATGTACAAACTCTGTACAGACAGCACCCGTAGTCAAGATTCTACTTCTTTCATGTCCATCTTCCATGTTAAATGTTGACATCGCTGTCATTGTCTGTCCAGAAAAGGACGCAAACTTCCGGTGACAATCCGTGGGAGCATCACTTGATTCAATAGATGATGGTAGTAGCAGAATTAGCTCAGGATACATCTGGCAGTGCAGCAGGCAGTGAAGAAAGCGAATGGTATGTTAGCATTCATAGCAAAAGGATTTGAGTATAGGAGCAGGGAGGTTCTATTGCAGTTGTACATGGTCTTGGTGAGACCACACCTGGAGTATTGCGTACAGACCACACCTGGAGTATTGCATACTGTTTTGGTCTCCTAATCTGAGGAAAGACATAGGACTTAAGGGAGTACAGACAAGGTTCACCAGACTGATTCCTGGGATGTCAGGACTTTCATATGAAGAAAGACTGGATAGACTCGGCTTGTACTCGCTAGAATTTAAAAGATTGAGGGGGATCTTATAGAAACTTTCAAAATTCTTAAGGGGTTGGACAGGCTAGATGCAGGAAGATTGTTCCCGATGTTGGGGAAGTCCAGAACAAGGATAAGGGGGAGGTCTTTTAGGACTGAGATGAGAAAAACATTTTTCACACAGAGTGGGGTGAATCTGTAGAATTCTCTGCCACAGAAGGTAGTTGAGGCCAGTTGATTGGCTATATTTAAGAGGGAGTTAGATGTGGACCTTGTGGCTAAGGTGATCAGGGGGTATGGAGTGAAGGCAGGTACGGGATACTGAGTTGGATGATCAGCCATGATCATATTGAATGGTGGTACAGCCTCGAAGGGCCGAATGGCCTAATCCTGCACCTATTTTCTATGTTTCTAGTTTCCAGTCCCGCGATGTGGACACTACTGCTATGGGGCCATATACATGATTGAATCGGGGTCTCTGGTGCAGTAAAGCATTAACTCTACAATTGTGTCACTATGCCGCCCCAATTCTTGGTGTTAATATTACCAATGATCTGTCATAGACCAACCACATTGATACAACAGCCAACAAAATCAAATTAATGCTACTTCCCGAGAAAATTCAGCATGTGTCCAAAGACATTTACAACATTCTACAGATGCATCATACAAATGTACTGTCGGGTTACATCATAGCTTGGTTTGGGAACAGCTCTGCCCAAGACCACATGAATTGTCAGAGAGTTGTAGATATTGACCAGTCCATCACACAGACCAGATTTCACACCATTTACGACACCTATTGTGCTGGAATAACTCAACAGGTCAGGCAGCATCTCTGGTGAACATGAATATATATAAGTTGAGATGATTAACTGAACGAAACTTAGTATTTTATAAACAAAAACGTTAATTTTTTGGGAAGAATACTAAAGTTAATCATTCCAACATAGTAGTTTGTGTTATCTATCTATACATAACTAAAGGTCTCATCTTGTCCGCTTGCAGATTGCGTAGTTTTCACATTAGAGAAAAAAAACGGTACCCAATAGAGCTACGATTTTTTGCCACCTTACTCGCCATTCTCTTGTGCTGCTAGTGCACCAAAAATCGTAAAACCCACGCATGCGCAGATTGGCCTCTTCTGTCAGAAGATTGGTCTTCTCCTGAATTCGCCGGGACGGCGACACCCCTTCTGGTACCTGCTGTCAATCATCGGCGGTGAGTAGAATAAAGCTGAAGGAGCAGAGTCTATAGAGTGAGTGTGGGGAGTGAGTGTGGGGAGAGTGCCGGAGCCGCTCAGTGAGGCCGGAGCCAGAGCCAGGTGCCTCTGAGTGAGGCCGGAGACAGAGCCGGTGCCGGGAGCCGTTGATTGTGGCCAGAGTCAGAGCCGGGGACGGGAACCGCTGAGTGAGGCTGGAGCCGGGGTCATGAGCCATTGAGTGTGGCCGGGAGCTGTTGAGTGAGGCCAGAGCCAGGAGCCATTGAGTGCGGTCGGAGCCGGGGTCGGCACCCGTGAGTGTGGCCGGAGACAGAGCCGGGGCCGGGAGCTGTTGAGTGAGGCTGGAGCAGGGGCTGGGAGCCACTGAGTGAGGCCAGAGCAGGGGCCGGGAGCCGCTGCGTGAGGCCGGGGCTGGGAGCCGTTCCTGTCCCAAGCTGCAGGATGCTCCCCTGAAGCCGGTGGGGAGCGGCAGTGACAGGTCATGGCAGCGTTAGGCCATGAACTGCAAAAGGCCACAACAGTGGAAAGCCACGGCTGTGGCAGGGGTTGGCAACAGCAGCAGTAGGCAGCGGCAGGGGCAGGGTAGGCAGTGGCAGGGGTAGGCCACCGCAGAGCTCCCTCCGCCCCCGACCCTTGACATCGCACGCTTGAAGCCTTCCCCATCCCCAGCTGCAGTCCATTGCTCACAACAACCGTACTGGCACGAAAAATCTATTTGGCCCACAATGTCTGTACTAAACCAGTCCCTTCGGCTCACAACTACTGTACAAGCCCAAGAAAAGTCCCTTTGGCCCACAATGTCTGTACACGCCCTATGGAATCCAGTCCCTTTGGCCCACAACACCCGTAATAGCCCAGGAAAACCCACCACACCGGCCACTGCCTGAAGCCCTCCCCCTCCCCTCTGCAAAACGCCACCACACCGGCCACTGCCTGAAGCCCTCCCCCTCCCCTCTGCAGGACACCCCCTGTCCCACCACTGGCCCCTGCCTGAAGCCGTCATCCCCCAACTAAAGGATGCTCTCCACTCCATCTGCCTGAAGCCGTCCTCGGCTACAGGACGCTCCCACCAGCCTCCGCCTGAAGCCGTCTCCCTCCCCTGGCTACAGAACGCTCCTCACTGCCTGAAGCCATTCCCGTCCACGGCTACAGGACACTCCCACCGGACGCAACCCGATGCCGTCCCCTCCCCTGGCTGCAGGACGCTCACCCCCCACCACCCCGCCTGACGCCATATCCCTCCCCTGGCTACAGGACGCTCCACCCCACCTGAAGCCAGCTCCGTACCCTGCTACAGGATGCTCCCAGTGGCTTCAGCCTGAAGCCGTCCACCTCCCCCAGCTACAGGATGCTGTCTCCGTCCGCAGCTGCAGGACGCTACCCCCCACTGACCCCCTGCCTGAAGCCGTCCTGTCCCCAGCTGCAGGAAGCTCCCCCCACCCACCGGCCCGTCACCCTCACTGGCTACAAATGCTCCCCACCCACCCACCTCAAGTATCAAGTATCAAGTATCCTTTATTGTCATTCAGACCTTTCGGTCTGAACAAAATTCCATGCCTTGCAGGCATAACATAGAATAAAATAACAATGGCACACAATAAACACAGATTTAACATCCACCACAGTGAGTCCACCAGGGACCTCCTCACTGTGATGGAAGGCAAAAAGTCTTAAGTCCTTGTCTCTTCCCTCCTTGTTCTCCCTCTGTGCTGAGGTGATCCAGGCTTCCGATGTTGTGACCCCGCCGGGTGATGGTAAGTAAGTCAGTCCCGCGGCTCAATCCGAGCCCCACGAATGGGCCGGATCAAACTCCGCGGCCCGGGGCGGTCGAAGCTGCTGAAGCTGCCGCCCTCCAGTCCAGCGGACGAAGCTGTTGTTGCGGGAGCTCTGGAAAACAGGTCACCAAACTGACCTGTGATCTCCGGACGATGCTACCACCGGCCCTCGCCTGAAGCCGTCCCCATCCCCCAGCTGCTGGACACTCCCTGCTGGCCCTCGCCTGAAACCGTTGCTGTCCCCTGGCTACAGAACACTCCTGCTGTCCCCTTCCTGAAGCCATACCCCTTCCCCTGCTGCAGGATGCCCCCCCCACCGGCACCCAACAACCCCCGCCTGAAGCCATCCCCAACCCTGGCTACAGGACGCTCCTGCCAGCACCGCCTGAAGCCGTCCCCTTTCCCAGCTGGAAGACGCTCCCGCCGGGTTCCGCCGTGCCGCCTGAAGCCGTCCCCCTCCCCCAGCTGTAGGACACTCACTCTTCCACCTCGGCCTCCGACAGCCCCACACCTGAAGCTATCCCCTACCCCTGCTGCAGAACACTCCCACCCACTGCAGAACGCTTCCCCCCCACCGGCCCCCACCTGAAGCTGTCCCATCCCCAGCTGCAGGCCGCTCGCCCCTCCACGGCCCCGCGCATGAAGCAGTCCCCATCCCCAGCTGCAGGATGCTCCCCACCGGTCCCCGCCTGAAGCCGTTGGGGTGCTGCTGCGGTAGGCCACGGCAGCAGTAGGCCGCGACAGCGATAGGCAGCGGCAGGCCACGGCAGCGATAGGCAGTGTCAGGCCGCTGCAGGGGTAGGCCACGGCAGCAGTAGGTCCCCCCACCGGCCCCCCCTGTAGCCGTCCCCCTCCCTCGGCTGCAGAGATGCAACAAGAAAGAATGGACTGAATAAATCTCATCTTTAACATTTAAGTTGTCATATTTTAAGAGTTATTCACATTTTAAGCTTTAATAAATCCCTTTTCTACTTGCCATGCCCATCAGCTGTGCCTGCGCAACAATACCTGTGTGTTCTATGTTACAATGGGAACCCGTCAGCCGCGCCTGCGCAGTTGGGGGCTATGCGTGAGTGGTAGAATGTTGCGTTGGGGGACCAGGCCTCCCGTGTGACAATGGGACCCAACGGGTCCCACTTAGTCTAGTTTACATATAAAATAAACCAATCTACAGTTGAATATACAAGCAATTAGCCTCATTGTCTATAATAAACTGAATGAACTATAAACCAACATCATTGGACAAATATGGTAAATTAGTTCGAAGTTAATTGTACACTTATTTTTAGAAAATAAATTTCACCCTCTTTTAGTCTGTTAAATAAGTGGTGCTTTTAGCTCAGACAAATTGCATGTGAATGTTTATTTAATTGGGCAAAAATGCATTAAAAACAGCACTAAAATAGGATTATATGCAGAGATGGACCCATGCACCCCATCAGAAGCTGCTTGGAAACCTCACAACTGTTACATCAGTCCTGCATGATCACTATGAAAAGTTTCAGATCTTAAAGACCATCTCTCTGTGATGGCCATAAAATATCACCTCAAAGAGTTGCTATGGAAGTTAGGGAAAATGGGAGAGGGTCACTATCATCCCTTTGTGTCTGAACAGCACCACACTCACTCCTCAACCCATATATACACTCATCCCTGACCCAACACAAAACACAATGGTCTGCCCTAATCAAGTGCCATGTCACAGGTGCCCCACCCCTCTGTTTGATGCTAAATGTTTAAGGAGGCAGAGAGCATGAATGTAGATTTGCTGTGAATCAGAAAAAAAAGGCTGGGAACAGAAAGGGGACATATGGTGATGCAGTTTCTATTATTCTGGGTATTGGCATCTGAAACTGGCAGATGATGCATGCATGAATGCTCATAGTTCTTAAAGCAAATGTCTCACTTGAGTGCTGCATTCAGTAACGGGGCTATTTCACACCAAGCATAGGAGTGCCCTGGCACAATGCGACATCGGAGGCTGTAGACTGCAAATTGCTGCCCACCCAGGTTAAAAACACATGAGAATTACTATTTAAAAAATATATAATAATATGTGCACACTTCGTTTGAAGCTTTGGTCCGGAGATTTTTTTTAAAAAGGAGGATCAGTGATCGGTTGAAGAGTTGCAAAAAGTTTATTTTTCAAGCGATAGTGTTTTTCCAGCTGTTTTGTTGCCTGCTGCGTTTGATGGAGACAAGTTTGGATGTGGGAGTGGATTCTTTCAAGCCTTTCTTTTTATTTTCTTTTTTTTTAAATTTTGTTTGACTGTCTTGTCCATGGACAAAAGTGATCAAAGCTAGATGCAGGAAGATTGTTCCCGATGTTGGGGAAGTCCAGAACAAGGGGTCACAGTTTAAGGATAAGGGGGAAATCTTTTAGGACCGAGATGAGGAAAACATTTTTCACACAGAGTGGTGAATCTCTGGATTTCTCTGCCACAGAAGGTAGTTGAGGCCAGTTCATTGGCTATATTTAAGAGGGAGTTAGATGTGGCCCTTGTGGCTAAAGGGATCAGGGGGTATGGAGAGAAAGCAGGTACAGGATACTGAGTTGGATGATCAGCCATGATCATATTGAATGGCTGAATGGCCTACTCGAAGGGCCAGGCTCGAAGGGCTGAATGGCCTACTCCTGCACCTATTTTCTATGTTTCTATGTTAATGAGGGTTATTTGTTACATCAAAACATTCATTTTTTGTAGATACTGGAAGGAACTTGCAGAGTTTGACATGTGGTATCTTGGGGAAAATGTCAAATGCACTGGGGTGTAATCATGTTCGGAATTGGACTAAACAATTTCACGATAGCTGTGAGTGTCCGAGAAATGATTGCTTGTGCAAAATAATCTGGCTAACATTCCAGTTATAGGTGATGTATGCAAGAAAAATAGAAAGGTGTAACTATTTGATAGCCCAAAAGTATGGAGGTGATTTTAAGCCTATCTGAACCATATGAGTTTAGACCAAAAAAATGACCCATGGTTGCACAAGCTATGCTTATGTCATAAATAAAGCAGATATCACACACCTATAATTATAGAAAAAAGTACAATTAAATGTTTTAATATAAACAGATATCATGACAAAAAAAAGAAACATACATTCTTGTTAGATGCATAGGACACAAAATGCTGGAGTAACTGAGCAGGTTAAGTAACATCTCCTGAGGACATGGATAAATTACGTTAAAAGTTCTGGACCCTTCTTCAGATCCTAAGTGTCATTTATCCACATCAGGAGATAAGCCTGAAACATTGAGTCCCCCCAACCCTTTGTGTTCTTTGCAGGATTCCAGTACCTACAGTTCCTTGTGTCTACATTTTTTTTTATATGCACTTGCTTTTCCTATTTTATCCTCAAATAAATACCAATGACAAATGCAATATTATTCTGCAGCACAGCCTGTGAAATCTAGCCAAGGAACATGGAGACAATTCACCATCATATATTTTGTTTAGTGTTTCCTGAATTAGAGTCAAGTCTTACAGCTTAGGCCACATAGAATAGAATAGAATAGAATAGAAACTTTATTTTACCACACGACCAGGGTTGGTGGTAATTGGGTTCGGTACATGATGGTACTGCTTTAGCACATTAACACTAACAACAATAATAATAAAGCACATCACAAATCACAAATCTCACCAACAATACATAGTGCAAAAGAACAGACAAAAACCATAGACAAGACACTGTATACATCAGCTAACATGTTCCATCTACACCAGTCCCACCTGCGTTTGGCCCATATCCCACTCAACCTGCCCTACCCATGTACCTGTCTAAATGTTTATTAAACATTGGAATAGTACTTACCTCAACTTGCTCTTCTGGCAGCTCGTTCCGTACGCCTATCACCATTTGTGTGAAAAAGTTACCCCTCGGGTTCCTATTAAATCTCCCCCCCCCCCCCCCACTCACCTTAAACCTATGTCGTCTGGTTCTCAATCCCCCAACCCAAGACAAGAGGGCACCTGATCTATTCCTCTCATGATTTTATACACCTTTATAAGATCACCCCTCATCCTCCTGCGCTCCAAGGAATAAAGTCCTAGACTGCTCAACCTCTCACTTTAGCACAGGCCCTCGAGTCCTGGCAACATGCTGGTAAATCTTTTCTGCACCTTTTCCAGCTTGACTACATCTTTCCTATAACATGATACCTAAAATTGAACACAACACTTTAATGTGGCCTCACCAATGTCTTATACAATTACAACATGAAGGCCAATGGGCCAAAAGCCTTTTTGACCATGCTATCTACCTGTGAAGCCACTTTCAATGAACTATGTACCTGCATTCCTAGATCCCTCTGCTGTACAACACTCCCCAGAGCCCTACCATTCACTATGTAAATTCTGCCCATGTTAGTGCTCCCAAAATGTAACACCTCACATTTCTCTATTAAATTCCATCAACCATTCCGCAGCCCACCTGTCCAACCGATAAAGATCTTGCTGCAATATTTGACAACCATCTTCACTATCTACAATACCACCCACTTTTGAGTCATCTGCAAACTTTCTAACCATGCCATGTACATTTCATCCAAATTATTGATATAGATGACAAACAGAAATTGGCCCAGCACCGAACCTCGAGGCACACCATGACTCACAGGCCTCCAGTTCGAAAAGCAACCTTCCTCCATCACTGTGCTTCCTTCCATGAAGCCTATTTTCTATCCATTCAGCTATTTTCTATCCATTCAGCCTTGTCATGTGCCTTACTAAAATTCATGTATACTACAGTTCTGCCTTCATAAAACCTTTTTGGTGACATCTTTAAAAATCTCAATCAGGTTTGTGAGATACAACCTCCCACATACAATACCATAATGACTATCCCTAATCATCCCTTGTCCATCTAAATGCATGTATATCCTATCCCTCAGAATACTCCCTAGTAACTTTCCAACCACAGATGTTAAGGTCACTGGCCTGTAGTTCCCAGCCTTTTTCCTGCAGCCCTTCTTGAATAGAGGCACAACATTTACCAACCTACAGTCTTCCGGAGCCTCGCCTATATTTAACAATGGCTAACAAACCTCAGCTAGGGGGCCGGTGACGATCCGTCTGTTGTCTGTACCTGGAAGGGATGCGGAGCAGGGCAGAAGTGGCCTCCTTCGAGGTCAGACGACCGTGGTGCACAAACCCCTGGGCAGAGGGAACAGAGACCTCCTCCTCTTGGTCTGGGAACAGAGGTGGCTGATAACCAAGGAAGCATTGGAATGGAGACAGACCAGTGGCAGAACTGGGCAGAGAATTGTGAGCATATTCGATCTTACCAATTTGCTAGACCCCGGTGGTAGGGTTGGTGGACACCAGGCAACATAAGGTGGTCTCCAGGGCCTGGTTGGCTCTTTCCGACTGTCCATTAGATTGTGGATGGAACCCAGATGAGAGGCTGGCAGAGGAGCCAACAAGGAACAGAAAGCCTTCAAAAATTGTGAGGAGAAACGTGGACCCCTGTCAGAGACGATGTCTCAAGAGAAACCATGGAGTCTGATGACCTGGTTTACGATTAGGTGAGCAAGTTCTACAGCAGATGGGAGCTTAGGAAGAGGAAGGAAATGGTCCACAATGGTAAGGAAAACCATATTACCCTTGGACGAAGGTAAGCCGGTGATGAAGTCCAAGGCGATGTGGGACCAGGGATGGCGGTGAACAGGCAGGGGATGAAGGAGACCAGAGAGAGGCTGACGGGTCATCTTATTCTGTGCACATGCAGAGCAGACGGAGACGAAAGACCAGGTGTCGGCCTCCACGGAGGGGCCACCAGAACAGCTGGCACAGCAGGTAGAGGGTGTCGGCCTCCACGGAGGGGCCACCAGAACAGCTGGCACAGCAGGTAGAGGGTGTCGGCCTCCACGGAGGGGCCACCAGAACAGCTGGCACAGCAGGTAGAGGGTGTCGGCCTCCACGGAGGGGCCACCAGAACAGCTGGCACAGCAGGTAGAGGGTGTCGGCCTCCATGGAGGGGCCACCAGAACAGCTGGCACAGCAGGTAGAGGGTACGGCCAGAGGCAGGAATGGGCCCACTGGGGTACTTCAGAGCGGGCGAAGACCGGGACAAATAAATTATTGGGGGGTCCAGAACCAGGATCGAGGTGATGATGTTGGGCATTGCGAACTGTGGTCTTGATTTCCCAGATGGAGCCAACCATGCAGGTGGGAGGCAGAATGGGTTAATAGGAATGGTTGTCCTTGTCAGAACTGAACTGGCAGGAGAGGGAGTTGGGTTTGATATTTTTGGACCCAGGACGGTATGACAAAGTGAAGTTAAACCAGGTGAAAAACAGGGCCCAGCAGGCTTGACCCGCTTCACTGAATGCAGGTACTCCAGGTTCTTGTGGTCCTTCAAACATAGAAACATAGAAACATAGAAAAATAGGTGCAGGAGTAGGCCATTCGGCCCTTCGAGCCTGCACCGCCATTCAATATGATCATGGCTGATCATCCAACTCAGTATCCCGTACCTGCCTTCTCTCCATACCCCCTGATCCCTTTAGCCACAAGGGCCACATCGAACTCCCTCTTAAATATAGCCAATGAACTGGCCTCAACTACCTTCTGTGGCAGAGTTCCAGAGATTCACCACTCTGTGTGAAAAACGTTTTTCTCATCTCGATCCTAAAGGATTTCCCCTCTATCGTTAAGCTGTGACCCCTTGTCCTGGACTTCCCCAACATCGGGAACAATCTTCCTGCATCTAACCTGTCCAACCCCTTGAGAATTTTGTAAGTTTCTATAAGATCCCCCCTCAATCTCCTAAATTCTAGCGAGTACAAGCCGAGTCTATCCAGTCTATCAGGACCTGGTAATGGGAGGTAAAACAACAAAAACAGACTTGGTTGGTAGTCCCCTTTCTGCGGAGTATAATGTCATAATAGAGCAATTGTTCCTACTTTATTTTTCTTTCTTTTCTAGGGTCTACTTTCTTACTTTACTTCCTTCTCTAACTTCTTTTCTAAGGGGCTTTCTGTTCCCAACACTCTCTTGCACTTCACGACTTGCGCACTTTCTTTACTTTCCTTACTTCTATCTCTTTCTTAAAGCTCAAAAAAATGAAGCGGTACAAAAAATGTATTAAGATATATGTGTTGTGTATTACTGTAATTTACCGTACTTCTAATAAAAATAAGTAAAAAATAAAAAAATAAAAAAAAGTCCTGACATCCCAGGAATCAGTCTGGCGAACCTTCTCTTTACTCCCTCTATGGCAATAATGTATTTCCTCAGATTTGGAGACCAAAACTGTACGCAATACTCCAGGTGTCATCTCACCAAGACCCTGTACAACTGCAGTAGAACTTCTCTGCTCCTATACTCAAATCATTTTGCTATGAATGCTAACATACCATTCGCTTTGTTCACTGCCTGCTGCACCTGCATGTCTACCTGCAAGACTTGGAATGGCTGCTCAGTGCCCTCCAACCAATGCCTCCACTCCTCCAATGCCAGTTTCACTGCCAGCATCTCTCTGTTGCCGATGTCATAATTCCTTTCAACCAGGGAGAGACAGTGAGAGAAGAAGGCACAGGGGTGCATCTTCTGGTCCTTGGAGGAGCATTGGGAAAACACCTCCCCAACTCCAACATCAGAGGCATCAACATCCACCGCAAACTGACGGGCCGGGTCAATATGCTCCAGAATAGGGGTGGTAGTGAAGCATTGCTTAAGGTCCTGGAATGTCCTCTAAACAGCAGGGGACCAGGTAAACTTGAAGGAGGTAAACGTGAGAGCAGTGAGAGTCAATTCAATTCCATTATTGTCATCTTGCAAGCAACAGTTGTGCAGTGCAAAATGAGAAGACGTTTCCCAGGGAATACCGGAGCATCGCACATGGTTTAAAACATTTCACACATAATAACAACACTAAAAACAATCCAGTCCCTGATGGAACAGTATAAAGTTAAAAAATAGATAAAGACAACATTAAAATACAGTAAGACCAATCATAAACATGTCCGGGGTGGCTGATTTGAGTGGCCAGTGCCAGTTATTGAAGTGGCCAGTGCCAGTTATTATAGTGTCCGTGCCAAGCCGCAGAATCAGGTGACTGTGAGTAGAGTGGCTGTTTAGCAGCCTCACAGCATATGGCAGGAAGCTGTTTAGCAGTCTTGTTTGATGCTGCGATATCTCTTGCCTTATGGCAGGAGATCCAGGTGTATGTGGAGGGGGTGCAGTTTGTCCTTAGCAATTCGCTGAGCTTTTTTCCGACAGCGGCTCAGGAACAGTTCTTGTACCGAGGGTAGGGAGACACCAATGATCTTCTCTACTCCCCTCACTACCCTCTGCAGAGCCTTCCTGTCCGAGCAGTTGCAGGTGGAGTACCACGTATTTAAACAGTACGTGAGTACAGACTCCACCGTACCCCTGTAGAAAGTCCTGAGGATGTTGGTGGGGAGTGAGGCCTGTTTTAGTTTCCTCAGGAAGTGCAGTCGCTGATGGGCCCTTTTGACGGTCCCAGTGGTGTTTCTGGACCAGGTGAGGCTGTCTGTAATTTGCACCCCGAGGAACATTATGCTCTCCACTCTCTCCACTGTGGCGCCACTGATGTTAAGGGGTGCATGCTTTGGCTGCGCCCTCCTGAAGTCGACAACCATGTCCTTTGTTTTGTCAACATTTAATTCTAGATTATTTTTGCCGCACCATTCCACTAGTTGTTTTACTTCCTCCCTGTACATTGATTCATCATCTCCGCTGATGAGTCCCACCACTGTTGTGGCATCCGCGAATTTTATGATCTTATTGTCCCTGAATCTGCCAGCAGAGTCATGTGTGAGCAATGTGAACAACAGCGGGCTGAGCACACAGCCTTGAGGGGAGCCGGTGCTCAGCGTGATCGAGCCTGAAGTGTTCTTGCCCACACAGACTGTGAGGAGCAGCCAGGATGCTGTAGTTGCAGATAAAGTGGCGGTAGAAATTGGTGAAGCCGAGGAAGTATTGTAGCTCCCTCCGTCTGGTAGGGTCAGGCCAATCTACCACCGCTCTCACCTTTCCTGGATCCATCTCGACATGGCCGGCCGAGAGGATGTATCCCAGGAAGGACACCGAGGTCTGGTGGAACTCACACTTCTCTGCCTTGACGAACAGCTGGTTCTCCCATAGCCGCTGCAGGACAAAAAGGACATGGCGGGTATGTTCTGATGCAGAGCCAGTGTAAACGAGGATGTCATCCAGGTAAACGAAAACAAACCGGTTCAGCCTGTCCCAGAGCACATCATTGACCAGGCCGTCTGCCACTCATTTCCTTTCTTGATGCGAATGAAATGGTTGGCATTGCGTAGTCCAGCTTGGTAAATATGTTGACATGCTGCAGGCAGTTGAAGACAGAGGAGATGAGTGGCAAGGATGAATAAATACTGAGTCGTTCTGCTTCGTACATAAGTTCTTTATTAGTATAATGCGTAGAATGATTACACATAGCTGTTGTAGGTTCATGCTCCTAGAAGAATCTTAAGAACTGCCGAACTGGCACACTAGATGACATAACGGAAGACCTGAACTGGATTACAGTAAAACCAGACATGGATCACATCAACTAACGATGATTGGTCTACATCCTCCTTCTTAAGTATAAGCTCACAGTCTAAATAAAAGTATATAAAACTACAACTACAAACATCATGATATAAGGATGGAAATGAAATGAGCAAGATACAATGTAAGGAACCAAGAAGACCTCAATCAATTAAAGTCTGTGATGAGTGTCTAAATACAGTCTTTGTACTTGGGGTTGTGCTTACAAACCCGTCCTCCACCGTACGGGCCCTCTGCTGTGCTCTTTGCAGGTGACAGCATTGCAGGTGGTGGATCAATCAACGCTGGTTTCGCAAAAGTCTTTCCGCAGGGGACTTCACGGGTGACATCATAGGTGACTTTATAGGTGATTTCACCATCGGCACCAGCAGGTCCTTCACTGGTGTAAAGACCAACTCGCGGTCTGCCGACACATGTCCTCCATTCAAACCAACAGTCCCTCCATCAGTCCATAACATGCCATCTGGTACATCTGTGTAACCATATACAGTGGCTTGCAAAAGTATTCATACCCCTTGAACTTTTCCACATTTTGTCACGTTACAACCACAAACGTAAATGTATTTTATTGGGATTTTATGTGATAGACCAACACAAAGTGGCGCATAATTGTGAAGTGGAAGGAAAATGATACATGGTTTTCAAATTTTTTTACAAATAAAAAACTGAAATGTGTCGCGTGCGAAAGTATTCAGCCCCCTTTACTCTGGTACCCCTAAATAAAATCCAGTGCAACCAATTGCCTTCAGAAGTCACCTAATTAGTAAATAGGGTGTAATCTAATCTCAGTATAAATACAGCTGTTCTATGAGGGCCTCAGAGGTTTGTTAGAGAACATTAGTGAACAAACAGCATCATGAAGCCCAAGGAACACACCAGACAGGTCAGGGATAAAGTTGTGGAGAAGTTTAAAGCAGGGTTAGGTTATAAACAAATATGCCAAGCTTTGAACATCTCACGGAGCACTGTTCAATCCATCATCCGAAAATGGAAAGAGTATGGCACAACTGCAAACCTACCAAGACATGGCCGTCCACCTAAACTGACAGGCCGGGCAAGGAGAGCATTGATCAGAGAAGCAGCCAAGAGGCCCATGGTAACTCTGGAGGAGCTGCAGAGATCCACAGCTCAGGTGGGAGAATCTGTCCACAGGACAACTATTAGTCGTGCACTCCACAAATCGGACATTTATGGAAGAGTGGCAAGAAGAAAGCCATTGTTGAAAAAAAGCCATAAGAAGTCCCGTTTGCAGTTTGTCACAAGCCATGTGGGGGACACAGCAAACATGTGGAGGAAGGTGCTCTGGTCAGATGAGACCAAAATTGAAGTTTTTGGCCTAAATGCAAAACGCTATGTGTGGCGGAAACCTAACACTGCACATCACCCTGAACACACCATCCCCACTGTGAAACATGGTGGTGGCAGCATCATGCTGTGGGGATGCTTTTCTTCAGCAGGGACAGGGAAGCTGGTCAGAGTTGATGGGAAGATGGATGGAGCCAAATACAGGGCAATCTTGGAAGAAAACCTGTTAGAGTCTGCAAAAGACTTGAGACTGGGGCGGAGGTTCACCTTCCAGCAGGGCAACGACCCTAAACATACAGCCAGAGCTACAATGGAATGGTTTAGATCAAAGCATATTCATGTGTTAGAATGGCCCAGTCAAAGTCCAGACCTAAATCCAATTGAGAATCTCTGGCAAGACTTGAAAATTGCTGTTCACAGACGCTCTCCATCCAATCTGACTGAGCTTGAGCTATTTTGCAAAGAAGAATTGGCAACAATTTCAGTCTCTAGATGTGCAAAGCTGGTAGAGACATATCCCAAAAGACTGGCAGCTGTAATTGCAGCGAAAGCTGGTTCTACAAAGTATTGACTCAGGGGGGCTGAATACTTTTGCACGCCACACTTTTCAGTTTTTTATTTGTAAAAAAAAATGAAAACCATGTATCATTTTCCTTCCACTTCACAATTATGCACCACTTTGTGTTGGTCTATCACATGAAATCCCAATAAAATACATTTACGTTTGTGGTTGTTACGTGACAAAATGTGGAAACGTTCAAGGGGTATGAAAACTTTTGCAAGCCACTGTAAATACTGCTGAGATGAACTGGAAGACCTGAACTGGATTACAGATCAGGTGTACAACAGTAAAACCAGAAATGGATCACATCAACTAATGGTGATCCTCTGGGCTCTCTCTCTTCCAACCAAAGGGCAGTCGAAAATCTTTCTCAGCCCGGCCAAAAAACAGGCAGCCCTAGCAGAAGTCTAGCTGTCTCTCCCTGGCAGCTGTACCCCAGGCTGAAGCACGTCCTGACAGCAGGGAGATGGCATAGATTACTTTGGAGTGTTCTACACTGAAGCGGAACAGTTGTAGCTCAAAAACCAAGGATCACTGGGATAGGAATGACCTCAAGTTCAAGTGAGTTTATTGTCATGTGTCATAGGACAATGAAATTCTTGCTTTGCTTCAGCACAACAGAACATAGAAGGCATTGACTATAAAACAGATCAGTGTGTCCATATATCATTATATAAATATATACACACATGCAGGTAGAATGAGCACCATGGTACCTATCCAGGCTGGGAGAACTGGTTCCAGAATGGGCTGGATACAGTTGGATACAGTTGGAAGTGGACAGAGGCAGAGAGGCATCAGCAGAGATGGGAGGAATTGGTGGCGGTGCGAGGTGTGCCAGGAGCTGGGTGACATTGATTGTTAACCGCTCGACAGTATACATAAGTCTGTCTATTTGACCAGTAAGTTGGTCTATTTGAACCTCATGGGTACCTAGAGTGGAGCCTTGGGGTTGAACAGCTTTGTAAAGATGAGCCAATATCTCCTCAGTCCTGGGCTGAACAGTCAAGCTGACCAGGATTGCCTGCAGAGTCCATACTGGCCAAGTCAACTGTCAGAAGGCTCAGAAACGGAAAGGACTTGAATGCAGGCTCACCAGGAAGTACTGAAAAAAATCCTAACACGAATGGAACCAAAAGAGATAGACCTGGAACCAACAGAACTCAGAACTGCTATCTAACCGACAGAATGCAGAACTGATTAGTCAGCACCCAATTGGTGATGATCTCAGGTATTTATACCAAGTGATAGATTAGGGGAGCAGATTAAATGCAGGTGTAACTCCTAATAGCTCAGGGGACCAGTGTGATCTCAAATAGTCTCAAATGTCTGGAGGTGTGGCAAGTGTGACATTAGTGAATGCAGGAAATAATTGGCAAACTATTTGAAGAGGATCAGGGATGGTTGGTAGAGTCAAGAAATTGGTTAATGCCAGCATTGTAAAGACCAATGAAGTATGATTGTGTCCCATTTCTAAATTTTGTTTCTGTTATGGTGTATATTAAATCACAATGTTGCTATCTTAATCTATGTGTTTCAACATTTTTAAATTAAATTTAAGTACAAATCAACATCTGGTAAAATATGTAGGAGCCTTGAGAACTATCCTGAATATGAATTGGCTTATGCACAAAACATAATTTTGCATTTATATCATCATATGTGATACTTCTACAACTTGACTGGTGCAACCTCTCATGGGTGGGGCTTGCAAAAGGGTGCAACTATTGGGTGAATCAAAACAGAAATAAATAAACAAAACATGGCCATTTGCTGACACAAAAAGGATAGTTTGAAGCGTGATCCAATAGGATGTGCA
This sequence comes from Malacoraja senta, assembly GCA_038087875.1. Classification (NCBI taxonomy): domain Eukaryota; kingdom Metazoa; phylum Chordata; class Chondrichthyes; order Rajiformes; family Rajidae; genus Malacoraja; species Malacoraja senta. The sequence goes on from JAXLNO010000752.1 coordinate 138,154, forward strand.
AAGAGCAGGAGAGGTAATTTCCAAAGTATTTATTGGCACAAAACTCAATAAATTCCTGTAATGGGATAGGGATGCAATTATTTTATTCATGGATCAAAATTATTAAGAAATTGTTGCATTCTAAAGATGTACAATAGAATCTTTGCATGGCATTGCAGTTACTGTTTTGGTTGTGGGACTCTTTTTGCTCATTTGAGATTCAAAGTCACCTCTGAGACAATCAGCGTAAAATAAAGGAAACAGTCAGAGCTAGATCAAGATTGGGTAGTGGTGGAGGTAGTTAACTCGAGATTGTAGTGTTATTGGGGGGCATGTAAGGTGGAAAGTGAGGGCAAGGAGCAGCATAAAGTCATAGAATTATTCAGCATAGAAACAGACTCTATGGCCCAACTCATCCATGCCGGCCATCTAAGATAATCCTATTTACTTGTGTTTGGCCCATAACCCTCTAAAATGTTTATATCCATATACCTGTCCAAATGTCTTTTAAATTTAGTCATTCTACTGGTTAATTCTGTTTATAGACTTACCCCCTTAGTCTGGTTTAGTCAAACACTGTCAAACTCTGGTTCCAAAACCTTACTTTATTAAAGAACAAACTGCAGGGACGGTTGCTGATCCACTCACGCAAGACAACAATATCTCGTGCAAACAGAAGTCACAATCAACCGACACACCCCAAAGAATTACCCACCCTCTTATACCCTTCCAAACTAAGGGCGTGACATTACTTGGAGGAGGCAACCCCAACAAACCAATCACACATATCGATCACATTATACAGTTATTGACAGTTCCATAACCCAATTACAAAGTACCCCATTACAATGTTTCTACAGAAGCTTCTGGAAAGAAGTCAGTTGACTAAGTACTGCAACATTATTCCAGGTAGTACAAACAATTCAAACAAGTCTTCACACTTCAGCCAATCATCTAGCAGCAGCACAACACTCTGTAACATTATTTACAATAACTTTTCACACCCTCTTTTATAACCAATCCCCACTATGCCTTTGCAGACCTTCTTATCTCTTTCTGCAAACCCCTTACAATTTAACAAAGTAACGACATCTGGACCTCTCCTTATCATCAACTTCCATCTGAGGTCCAGACTCCTTGGAGCCATAACTCTGTCTTGCAACTTTCACAGAAAGAGACCAAGCAGGCCCGGCAAATGAAAGATCCTCCATTATATAATACCTCTAATGTGGCCAATATCAACACTACTTACCTCAGGTAGCTCAATCCATATATGTAATACACTCTGTGAAAAGTTTTACCCCTCAGATTAATATTAAATCTTTCCCTCCTCACCTTAAACTGATGCCCTCTAGTTCTTGACAGCCCAACCCTGGGAAAATGATTCATCCTATTAATGCCCCTAATGATTGTATACACTTCTGTTTTCCTGCACTCCAAGGAATACAATCCTAGCCCACTTAATCCCTCCCTATAACTCGATCCCTCAAGCCAAGGCAACATTCTTGTAAATCCTCTCTGAACTATTTGCTCCTTTCTGTAGGTGGATGACCAAAACTGAACAGAATACTTTAATTGCAACTTCACCAATCTCATATACAACTCTAATCTATTGTCCTAACTTTGATGCTCAGTGCCCTTACTGGTGCAGGCCACTGTGCCAAAAGCCTTTTTCAACAGACTGGATCAGAATTAGGACTTTGTTTGAGCAATCAGGCAGATCGGGGACCTGGATGTCCTCTCCACATCAGCCAACATTTGTTCACAGTATAATACAGTTTGCAATTCAGTATACTAAAAGGCCTGCCCCACTGGGACGTCATTTACGCGTCACGCAGGTGGCACGCGAGGATTTAGAGAATCCCCAAATCCTGGGGTGCCATGCGCTACTGCGCATCACTGTATACGCCACCACGCCTCACCATGCACCATGCACGCATAATGCATGCCATGTGCATGTTACGCGGGCATCGTGCGTCATGACGCATAAATGATGTTGCATAAATGATGCGCAAATGAAGCCCAAGTGGGACAGACCCTAAAACCTGAAATCCTTACCACATTCAACATCATAGTCTCCTTCAAATCTGTATATACTGTATGAGGTCTAGTTACTACATGTTACAATACCACTCCTGCCTTATTCAGTGCCTTGAAGAGTAATCCTACATTCCATATCTGAACAGTTTCAGATAAATACAATATAATTGATGTATATAATGCAGAACTCAGTTGAGAGAAAGAAACTTCCCATATCACAACTGAGATGATGGTGTAGTGGCACCTAGTGGTGGGGTGGGGAGGTCCGAACCCTCGTCATTGGTCGGCTCGGTCACGTGACCGCGGGGGTTCGTTTGCGGGCTTTTTAGCTAGTTTGTCAGCGCTCATCCCAGCAACAGGAGCTGCTTTTTCTTAGACACACGAATTGCACGAGTTTTCGTTCCGTTTTTATTGTTAATAAAAATGACTGCACTCAACCTGTCTGGTCTCGCTTCAGTGGTGACCCCGACGATCCGAACGTTTTTAGGATTTTCAGCTTGAACGCCGCCGAGAACATCAACGCCAACCGCCCCCAGCAGAACGTGGTTGCACTTAAACTACCCGTTTTCTGGGCGGCTTCTCCTCAGGTGTTTAGCGCACATCGAGACCCAGTTCGAGCTCCGCCACATCGTCGCAGATACTACCCGCTATTTCTACGTGGTGGGTGTGCTCAGCCAGGAGACTGCCACCCGGTTGCTGCCTTACCTGCAGAATCCGTCTGCTTTTGGCAAGTATGAAGGGCTTAAGGCGCTGCTGCTACACACCTTCGGGTTCAGGCGCCGTGATCGCGCGGCTCAGCTTTTGCATATGGACGGCCTCGGCGATCGTAGGCCATCTGTGTTGATGAGCGAGATGCTCACGCTCATGTACGGCCACCAACCTTGCCTTTTATTCGAGCAGGCTTTCCTGGAGCAGATGCATGACGACATCCGCCTGCTTCTTGCCAGGGCCAACTTCGCTGCCCCCTGCAGTTCGCTGAACAGGCGGACGAGCTGTGGCTAGCCAAGCAGTAGGATGGTGGTTCCATTGGCCGGGTGTCTGCGCCTCCGTAGCAGCCTCGACGGGCGGTTCCACCCTTGGCCGACATCGCTGCACTGCAGTCGACCGCCGTGGATTGCAGTAAGCACCAGTGGTGTTATTACCACCAATGCTGGGGTGCAGAGGCCCGCCGATGCCACGCCCCCTGCTCATATCCGGGAAATGCCTCGGCCGATTGCCAGTAGAGGCTATCGCAGTCGGCCAGAAGGATCGCCTCTAAGTTCGGGACCGCCATTCCAGGCTCCGATTTCTTGTGGACACGGGCTGAGTTGGGCATCTTACCTCCATCCGGGCTCGATACTCGTGCTGGTAAGCATGGCCCCGCCTTGACCGCGGCCCATCCGCACCTATGGTACTCAGACTGTTTCCCTCGTCCTCGACCTTCGCCGTCACTCGTGGCCCTTCATCATCGCAGACGTTTCCCAGCCGCTGCTGGGCACTGATTTTTTGCAGGTCTTTTCCCTCCTGGTGGACGCCCGGGGCCAGCGCCTCTTTCCTCCGGAGTCCCCCCAGCTCACGTCCTCGCGGCCACGGTTCCCTCCAGCCTGCATCTCGGGTCTATGTCCGACGTGGGTGGGGCATAGGATCCAATCCTGTCCGAGTTCCCGGAGATCCTGACCCCTCAATTTCACTCGGCCGCCCCTAAGCATGGGATTGGGCATCATATCCTTACCACCACTTCACGCACGGGTGCGCCGGCTCCCGCCCGACAAGCTGCGTTTAGCTATGGAGGAGTTCCAGAGGATGGAGGATATGGGGATTGTGCGGCGCTCCGACAGCCCATGGGCTTCCCCACTCCATATGGTTCCCAAGTGATCCGGTGGGTGGAGGCCGTGTGGTGACTACCGCCGCCTTAATACCATTACGACTGCTGACCAGGCATGTGCCGTCAGGGTAGGCAAGGTAGGCAGTGCCTCCTACCCTGACTAAAATTATAAAATGGTCATTATTTTATATATATAAAACATATATAAAATAGTCATAAATAGTAAAGCCAGGGGAGAATTATGCTTCCCTAAGAGATCGATCTCTAAGGGAGGCATAATTCTCCCGTGCCTTTCATCCGCAGTACATTTAAAACGCGGAAGTATGTGCTACTCACGTGCCGTCGACGATGCTTCAAGCCATCAGTGGCAACGGTCTGTAAAGGCAGCTGAAATTCTGCCTTTACACCGTGGACTGCGGGCATGTGCTGTACTGCGCTGCGCCCAGCGAATGCGCACCAGCCTATTGCGCATGTGATGGGCAAGTATCTTGGCGGGTTTTTCAAAGATGGATAGTGATTACCTGAAGAGTTTCTCGAAGCAAACCTACGAGGAAAAGACCAAATTAATTGAAAATGGCAGACCAACGCCGGAACTTAAAGAACTTCAACAGTGCAAAGGAACAAAAATAATTAGAACATTTAAAACAGCTTGCTACAACAGGAAACAAAAAGAGAAGAATGGATTTCGTGTACAAATAATATGGTACGTAAATTTCTTTTGAGCTATATGTTTTTAAATACTTTATTAAGAGATAGGACCTATTGAAGACAAATTACTTGATAAAAGTCGAGAGACCAATCTGCGCATGCGCGGTTTCCAAGTTTTTTTAAAGCCGACTGACAGCTCACTGGGGAGAGAATAATCTCCACCACGTTACCACACAGGGCGCTATGCCTCTCCCCGGTAAGGTGGAGGCGATTCGGCAGTTTCCTCAGCCGCTCACAATCAAAGGGCTACAGGAGTTCGTGGGGATGGTTAACTTTTATCATCGTTTTGTGCCAGCGGTGGTCCAGGTCAAGCGGCCCTTGTACCAGTGCCTGGCCAGTAAGCTGCGGGACCTATTGTGGGACGCCGAGACTGTGGCCGCTTTCGAAGGTGCCAAGGAGGCGCTGGCCAATGCCGCGGGCTGCTGCTCTGACCGCCCTCACAGTTGACGCTTCGGATACTGCCGCTGGGGGGTCCTCGAGCAGTTTATTGACTGTCGTTGGCAACCGCTTGCCTTTTTCATCTGGCACCTGCGCTCTCCTGAGTGAAACTACAGTGCGTTTGACCGTGTGCTCCTGGCTCTTTATTTGGTGGTCTGGCATTTCCGGTATTTCCTGGAGGACAGGCCCTTCACGGCGTTTACAGGCCACAAGCCCCCGACTTTTGTGTTCACGAAGGTGTCCGACCCCTGGTCTGCTCAACAACAGCGGCACCTGGTGTTTTTTAATCTAAATACACCACCGATGTTCAGCATGTGGCGGGCAAACTGAACCAAGTTGCTAATGCTTTATTTTGTCCTGCAGTCCATGCCGTGCTGTCCGTGGCCCTGGGCATTGACTATTCTGGGCTGGCTGCTGCGCAGCGCGATGGGGACGAGATGAGGGGCTATCGGATTGCTGTTTCGGGGTTGGTGTTGGCTGATGTTCCGTTTGGCCCTACAGGTGTGACGGTCCTGTGTGATATCTCCACTGGGCAGCCGCAACCCACCGTCCCTGTGGGTTGGCAGCGGCCTGTTTTCGACTCCATTCACGGACTGGCCCACCCTTCCATCCGGGCGACTTGGTGGCGCCTAAGTTTGTCTGGCATGACCTTCGCAAGCAGGTTGAGGCCTGGGCTCAGGCCTGCATTCACTGCCAGACGTGCGCCACTCCAGGATTTTGTTGTCCCTCCTCATCGGTTCAAGCACATTCTTGTTGACCTGTTGGGTCCTCTGCCGATGTCCCGGGATGCCACTCACCTGCTCACATTTGTTGACCATTTCACGACGTGGCCTGAGACTGTTCCTCTCCCTGACACCTCCGCCGCGACTTGTGCTCGGGCCTTGCGGCCCACAGGGTGGCGGGTTTCGGTGTGCCTGCTGACATCTCAACCAACCGTGGTGCTCAGTTCACCTCTGCCCTGTGGGCAGCCATGGCTCAGCTGTACAGTGCGCAGCTACATCATACGACTGCGTACCATCCTCAGGCCAACGGGTTGGTGGAGCGGTTCCACCGGCATCTGAAGTATGCGTTGAAGGCGCGGCTCACGGGCCCGGATTAGGTGGAATAGTTGCCTTGGGTGTTGCTGGGGATCCGCACGGCCCCTAAGGCGGATTTGGACACGTCTTCCGCAGAGCTGGTGTACGACTACCCGCTGAGGGTGCCTGGTGATTTCCTTCCTGTGGCTCGGGGGCTGCCGGCGCTCAAAGACTGCCTCTTTGTTTTCGTTCGCAGGGACTCGCACAGGACTCCGCTGCAGTTGCCTTATGAGGGACCTTTCCGGGTGTTGCGGCCTGGCGTCGCGACTTTTGTGTTCGATGTCGGAGGTCGTGAGTTGATCGTTTCGGTGGCCCGACTCAAACCCGCTCATCTGGATGTTGATAGCCCAGTGGTGGTGGTCCAACCCCGGCGTAGAGGTCATCCGCTGGCCGTGTCACTTACACCAGTTGCATCTGTTGTGCCTGTTGTGTATGTTGTGTATGTTCCGCCTGTTGTACCAGTTCCGCCTGTTGTGCCTGTTGCATCAGTTATGCCAGTTCCCCCTGTCTCCACTCAGTCTGGCCGCCTTATTCGGACTCCTGTTCCTTTCCTTTCCTCTGGTTCTGGAGGGGGGGGGGGGTCCTGTAGCGGCACCCAGATGTGGGGTGGGGAGGTCAGAACCCTCATCATTGGTTGGCTCGGTCACGTGACCTTGGGGATTCGTTCGTGGGCTTTTTAGCTAGTTCGTCAGTGCTCCTGCCAGCAACAGGTGCTGCTTTTTGTTAGTGGAGCCAGACACACGAATTGCACGAGTTTTTGTTCTGTTATTATTGTTAATAAAAATTACTGCACTCAACATGTCTGGTCTCGCTTCAATGGAATGATTCTATCTGGAACTTACACGAGTACAATATGCCTATGTGTTTGCTAAACTTGTACTCCATTTGTAATTACATAATAGATCCACAATATTAATTTATTTAAGTGAATCATTGAGTTGCTTAACACCTCTTTCCGTAGATAAAAGATCCACATGACTTTTGATGAGGGTTGCAACCCTTTGAAAACAAAATTAATTATTGTTTATCAAAATAGGCATCCTCTTTCGATCAGTGGAAGTGTATACCATCGTTTACCTTACAATAATTGGAATTCTAACGGAAACAGTGTAAAAAAGTGGTGCAGAATTAGTGAAATAAATTGTTTCTGAAGTAATGCTTTGCAAAGGACTTTGCAACAGAATATTGTGATGTTATAGGGGAAATCAAAGCCATGATTTAGAGAACCCATGCAAACCTGGGCATCTGAATTCTGACTTTAAAATTGTGTTAGGTACCCAGAACAGTTACATTTCCAAAAACAATGTTGATTTTTCCACATTACCATGTATTTTATTATTTGGCCAACCTACAATGGTTCAATGATAAGCTCAGAAATATAAACATATTGATCATGTCAGCAGGGCCGTTTCTTTTTCATCAAACAGCTTCAGTTCATTACACATCATCGCTGCAGGTATACTTACATAGGCTTTACTACAAAGTCTGTGAATTTGATAAGAAAATTACATACCGCTCCCAAAAACAGTGAGAACATTGACATGGATACTGGCACACTCTCGGTCAGCAGCTTCAGACTGATTCTCATCTTAAATTAAACAAGATTTTCTGTTTCATCTTATTAACTAGGTATTTTAAAGCACTGACCACTACAGCTACACTGATCCCCAGGGATTTAAACCAAAGCTGCCGGGATTCAAAAATACAGTAAAGCAAACAAGATGCAAGAATGCTCCTTCTGATTAATCATATTCAATTACATTGTCATGTACTCAGCCATAGAAGCAAAGAGAGACAAAGGATCTCAACCCGAAACGTCACCCATTCCTTCTCTCAAGAGAGGCTGCCTGTCCCGCTGAGTTACTCCAGCATTTTGTGTCTACCCGAGAGACCGACAAGTCTCCATAAAGGAAAAAAAACCCTGATATAAACCAATAGTTTGAGAGATCAATGCCTAAACATGAGTTATTAAAAAGATGAGCCACGAATCATACAGATCATTTACAAAATTATAACATTGGACTATTAATCATGAACCAAGCTGAGGAAATGAGGCAGAGGTTAACGTAACTGTTTTTTGGAAAGAAGATTATTCAAGATCCCCTTATAAAACGAAAGACATTTGATTCATTCCAAGAAAAGTTTCCTTGCCAACTGCAGGTCAATATTAAATAAATGTGTACTCATCTACAGAGTAATTTAGTAATAAGTAATTTATGCATTTAATATGGTGGCACAACTTTTTGTATCACTGCTGTCTGTCTGTAGCTTTTATGATTTTATGCATTTAAATTTTATATTTAATTATATCTTTATAACTATCCTTGGTGCATTTAAGCAGAGCCATTTGATAAATCATTTTAATATCTGTACCATTATTCTGGACATCTTCTGAATATAAATAATGGTATCGATTTTCAATAACAAATACTTATACTCAGAACTCAACAATCATAACAGAGAGGCGGAACTGTTAAAGCCAACTCTCCATAGTAAAAGGTGTAAAGGATCTCCAACTAACCTCTTATATATTTGACATAAACATAATTTTACTGCGATTATGAACTGTGATGTTAAAATGTCAACAATAGCTCAAACATTGCTTTCACATGTTTGTTGACCATGATCAGCAATCAAATCAGATTACGTAAACATTCCTTCTTCTTGTTTGCATGAATTTCTTGGAGTAAACAATATTCAGTAATTATAGATACAACTAAAAATAAAATGTGTAAAACAGCCAAATGGTACAAAGATTCTCATGCAACCTGAAGTAGCGCATACAAAAAACTAAAGTGCAATAACTGAATGAGATAGATTTAAGAATCAGAGTAGCCAGCAGCACCTCTGTGAAGGGGATGTGAACAAGGTGACTGGTTCATAAGTTTGATAGCCGAGTGGAAGAAACTATTGTTATGTGTGGACATCTGGGTGATCAAGCTCTTATATCTTTTTCAGATGCTAGAGCAATAAAAAATGAATGGCCAGTGCGGCAGGTATCCTTAATGATTTGTAATTATAATTGTATTTGTAATTAATTTATTGTAATTGTTATTAATTTATTAGCCAAGTATGTAAAAACATACAACGAATTTGCTTTGCCATACAGTCATACCAAAAAAGCAACAAGACACACAACTCCATAAAAATTAACATAAACATCTACCACAGGGGTCACAGCTTAAGGATAAGGGGGAAATCCTTTAAGACCGAGATGAGGAAAAACTTTTTCACACAGAGAGTGGTGAATCTCTGGAACTCTCTGCCACAGAGGGTAGTTGAGGCCAGTTCATTGGCTATATTTAAGAGGGAATTAGATGTGGCCCTTGTGGCTAAAGGGATCAGGGGGTATGGAGAGAAGGCAGGTACGGGATACTGAGTTGGATGATCAGCCATGATCGTATTGAATGGCGGTGCAGGCTCGAAGGGCCGAATGGCCTACTCCTGCACCTAATTTCTATGTATCTATATCTATGTGATGGAAGGCAATAATGTATTATCTTCTTCCCTCCTTTTCCCCCGCAGTCGGGACAGTCGAACCATCCGCAGCCGGGGTGATCGAGGCTCCCGCAGTTGGCAATCGGAGCACCCGCGTCGGGGCGATCAAAGCTCCCATGATCGGGGCGTTCGAAGCTCCTGCGTTTGGAGCTCCCAAAGTCGATCCCAAACCAAGGGTTTGTGAGCTCCGTGATGTTAAGTCCGCAGGCTCCCGCGGTTGGAGCTCCCGAAGTCGATCCCTGACAAAGGGATCGCAAGCTCCATGATGTTAAGTTCACAGGCTCCGCTGTTGGAGCTCCCAAAGTCGATCCCCAGCAAATGGACTGGGAGCTCCACGATGTTAGGTCGCAGTGCGGACGGAGATACCATATGGAAAAAGTCACATCTCCGTCGAGGAAAGAGATTTTAAAACGTTTCCCCCCACCCCCCTCCTACCCCCCATATAATACAAAACTAAAGATACACTAAAACATACATTTAACAACAGACTAAAAACAACAAAAGAATCTTCTCAGATGCTTAAGCATTCAGATATGTATTTTATGATCACCATGTCAGTGACAATGGACCAGATTAGGTCACTGGTGAAATGGATCCCAAGACTTTTGAAGCTGTTGATCATCTCTGCAGCAGTTATGTCGATGAAGGCAGAGTTGTGTTTCCAGTCCCCCCCTACCACAATCCTACCTCCCCCTGCCCTGCCCAGTTCCTTAGGTCCTTAGGTCAACATGCAACTATTTGCTCATGTTGAAGGCTGGTTGTTTTTCGATGCAATAAAGCAAGGCTCCAATCTCTTTCTTGTATTCCAATTCATCATTGTTGTTGATACAGCCACCAACAGTGGTATTATCACTGAACATAAATCTTATGTTGGGATTGTACATACAGTGTACAGAAAGTAGTGCATGGGTCTGAGCACACAACCCTGATGAGCATCATAGTCATTAAGTCAAGGAGCTCTACAGGTTGGAAACAGGCTCTTCGACCAAACCTATCCATGCAAACCAAGTTAGCATATTGGGTTTCATCCCATTTGCTTGCATGTGGCCCATGGCCCTCTAAAACATTCCTTTCAATATATCTCTCTAAGTGTCGAGTCTCAGAGTTGAGCAAATGTTATAGTAAATCTTAAATGACCGTTTTCTACCAGTCAGGAAGCTCAGAAGCCAGTTGCGGAGGGAAGCCCCAAGGCCAAGGTGCAGAAGTTTAGAGATGAACTGTAGTCAATGAATAGCACCCTGACCATCAGTGTTCCTATTATCAATGTGATCTAGAACTGACTATTGTAAAGGGTAAATGGCATCTTCCGTCAAACTACTTCCCTTATAGGCAAATCGCAAGGGGTCTAGATGGTCTGAAAGACTAGGGCAGTTGTGGGTCATTATCAAGCTTTGAAAACACTTGCCAACTTTGCATTCAATGCCAAGTTTTGAGAAGCTACCTTTTAGAGCTACTGGGCAGTGGTCAGTGAGATAAATCACTGGAATAATTGAGGTTCCCTTGACATAGATGGGGTCAATAGACATTCAAGTGAGATGTTGAAGATGTCGATGAAGATGTGGCCAGTAGAGCGGTGCACGATTTTAGAGCCTCCATCATGACTGGCTTCTTTCCCAGTACTTACCCTCATGAAAACAGATCTGACTTCTTCCACCGAGATGTATGGCACAGAGCCAGCAGGGGATGGAATTATCATCATTGCCAGTGACTTCAATCAAGCCAACTTCAGGAACATGCTATTCAAATGTGAACAGCTTGTCTCCTCCCACATGCAGCATGTTAACATTCCTGACCACTAACACCACCATCAAGTACGCCTACTGTTCCATCACTCAACCTCATTTTGGTCATTCTGATCATCAGCCTGTGTTGCTTCCATCTGCCCACAGACAGGGATTGAAACATGAGGAACCAACAAAAAGAATAATACAGCCATGGTCAGAGAAAGCTGAAGATCTACTTCAAGACTGCCTTAATTTGATGGACTGGAATATGTTCACAACCTCTTCATTCAGCCTGAGATAAAGTCTAAAAATTAAACATCTTCATCAGACGAGCTGCTTTGGAAGGTGTGACCAGCTGCAGTTGCACACTTTGAATATGTGACTGAGTTCCCAGGGACTAATTTTCATTCTTGGTTCACTCAATTATGTCCAAACATATGGTACTAGCAATGTCCAGAAATTACAGTTACTGTAATACTAACACTGAATGCATTCAAATTACACATCCCCATCTACTTTCTAAGCAAGGTGTTATCCTGTTAAAAATAAATATGCTAATACTACCTGTAAGATCTGGTTGTTCTGTCAAGTTATATATTTGCATGCTAATATTACGAAATGGAATTGGCGTTCTTTTTCTAATTTATCCCATGTATTTTGTCAAGTTATTGTCCATTTTTTTGTTGAAAATTGTTGATTATTTCCGTTTCAAAATCTTGAGTTGAAACCACCAATCATATCAAGTTTTTGATGATTAGATTCTGAAAAAAACTGTAGTGGATAATTGTAAATATGCTGTAATATAATAAAAATGATAAATTGTTTTTTTATGGGGTCCCACTTTGCCTAAATTTATTCAAACTCATGGAATAAGATTTAAAATATAATTGTTCGTGTTTTCCATCTCCAAGTTGACTTGTTTAACGTCCTTCATTTGAAAGAAGAGCATTGACTCTTCCTTGCGTCCAAACTAAGATCTGATTTCAACCAACATGATTTGTCTCTTTCAATTTTCAGGAAATCGTATTATGCTCTTGGCAGGTATAATTGCCTGCCTTAAGTAATATTTTTATCAAACCTAATACCTTAGCTGTGAAAACATCTGGGAGATGCTCAAGAATTTTTTAAAAAGCATGTTAAGATACATTCTTCAATTCTCAATTAAATGATAATACAAAAATATTGTAATGTTACAAATTGGGGTTTTACATCTTATGACATCAGATAACTAAAATCATCAACATGGAGTTTCTGTTTGTCTTTTTAGGGAAAGTTATCCCAAGTTACTAAAATTCAGGCACTGAACGTTAAATGCATATAATTGCCAGTGAAAATTGGGCTTCAACTCTTTTTCCCGCTTATCTTCTCCCTTGCCCTCTCCTATCCAGAGAGTAAACCGTCGTGGCAGTCTCGCCAACAGTCTGTGTGTCCTTTCTACGTTTTTTATTATTTTAAGGCATGTTCTAAAAGTTTGTTTCAATGTTTCTTGGTTAGTTTATGTGGTGGGTGAGGGGGGGGGAACATTTTTTCAGTCACTTACCTCGACGGAGATGCGATTTTCTGTGTGTCAGATCTCCATCCCCCCTTGCAGCCTAACAACCTGGAGTGGTGCGGCCTTTCGTGGAGACCGGCCAGGAGCATCAAGCCGTGGGTGCAGAGTGAACTTACCATCGCGGAGCCGGGGATTGTCAGAATAAGAGCTCCGACCACGGGGCCTGTGGACTTTAACACCGTGACGCCCGCGGTGGACTACGAAGTGGCCTACACAGGAGCTCCATGCCGCGGAGTGTTCCAATCCATCCCAACGCCAGAGTTTCCATCATCCTGACGAGAGGGCTTGGACATCGGGCAACTGCGGAGGCCCCGACCACCACCGGTGAACAAAGGAAGAAGATAATAATAATAATAATAATGGATTTTATTTACGGGCGCCTTAACCGAGGTCTCAAGGACACCATACAGAGATTTATAGAAAACATATAATCAGAATTTTAAAAAAATAGGTTATAAAGACCAATACATAAATCAGGGACAGAATTCCTTCCAAAAACACAAAAAAAAGAAAATCAGAAGCACAATTTGAGGAGAGAGCAGCGGCAATTTAACGCCAGCGTCCACTCTCCCCTCCGACCGCCATCTTGAACACAGACTAACAAATACAATTACAAACAATTACATACAAAAATCATCCCCCCACATTGATTTCCACTGTGGGGGAAGGCACAATGTCCAGTCCCCAGCCCCAGTTCACCCAAAAAAGTGAACTCTATTGCCATCCATCACAGTGAGGAATGTTGATTCCACTGTGGTGAATGTTTATGTTAAATTTATTTTACGTGTGTATTGTGGTCTTTTTATGTGGGGGTTCCCTGAGACATGAAAATTATTTTAAGGGTTTCGCAATGGTCAAAAGATTGCGAAACGTTGCTCTAGTGGCGTGAACACAACATCTTTGGATACTGAGTTGGTGCTATACAGTTCACAGTTATTTATTTGCCTATTATGTTAAAGGAGGAGGGCATTCAATCCATTAAAACTATGTTGATACCCAGCAATACCTAGCTTTCAATTTCCTTTATGTTTTTATTTTCTCTGTCTCTTTTTGTTTGGTTTTGCAATGTTGCTAACTGCTGCACCATTGTATCATGTTTTGAATTAGTATGACATGTTTCCAGAGATTCTAGCACTTCAATTCTCATGTAAATAAGAAAGAATTCTTAAATCTTTCATATTCAATAATCAAATTAGGCAGGAAAACACAATGAAATATATCACACCCTTACTAGATATCTCAGTTTGCCATTCACCATTCAAGAACTCATACTTTGTCATTAAATATCCTATAGTAATATCAGATGATTGATAAAGTCAGGGCCTTAGGTTCTGGATTTAAAATGTATGAATGGGAATAAGGACCATATTGCAACCAGCAATTGGAAAATAAGTGGACCTGATACCAAAAGTTAAATTTAATGCAGTATAAGATTTAAGATTTTTAAAGATATAAGAATCTATAAATTCTGGAGCAATGCAAATTCTGAGGAGCTGAATAGAACATAGAAAAACATAATGCACAACAATATTGGTGAACAATGATATAAAATAGCCATGGAAAACATTCTAAATGGTGTAACAAGAATGTACATTAGAGAAAAAAAAGAGAAAATATTACTGTAATATCTCCTAGTTGAATGATAACATAAGGTATTTTAAGGATGATGTGAACAGCAATTGCATGAATAATAGGGAGGAACATGGAAAGAAGAACATCCAGCGGCCAGAAGGAAAGACAAAACAATATTAGTCAAAGAAAATGACAAACACAAACTAATATATGTAAACAGTATACAGTGACTTAAATTAAAAAAAGTTGGAAACAAGGCCATAGGGTAATTGTTACAGTTAGTGCAGGACAAATGTCAAACTATTCCATTAATAGTTTGCTTCATTATTTACCACGGAGATAAATCAGGTAGCCATTGATCAGAAAGTGAGGTTGAAAATAATATGATAGCAACACAAATTTTGAAAAAGGAACAAATATATTAAATAAATTAAACAAATTGAATGAGGATGAAATCTCTGATATGGATAGATTATTTCCATATATGTTTTAGAAACAGTAACAGAGATACCACTTCAACATTTAATAATTCCCGAGAGAGAAGTACAGTGCCCGAGAACTAGCAAATAGTTAAAGTTACACTTGCATATATGAAGCCAGTTAGAAATTGTCAAGGAATTTATAGATATGTCACCTTGACCTAAGTTTTAGAAATGAAAATGGTATCCTGCTAAAGAAGGCATAACAAGAGCATCTAGAAACCGATTTTCCTGAGAAGTCCATGTATTACATGAATAAAGACCCAACAGGGGCTCATAGCTATCAAATTAATTTCAACATAAAGATGCATGAGCTATTTCAAGTGAAAACAATGGAGCTCACATATTACCTAGAACATAGAAACATAGAAACATAGAAAATAAGTGCAGGAGGAGGCCATTCGGCCCTTCGAGCCAACACCGCCATTCATTGTGATCATGGCTGATCATCCCCAATCAATAACCTGTGCCTGCCTTCTCCCCATATCCCTTGATTCCACTACCCCCTAGAGCTCTATCTTACTCTCTCTTAAATCCATCCAGTGACTTGGCCTCCACTGCATTCTGTGGCAGGGAATACCTCAAATTTACAACTCACTGGGTGAAAAGTTTTTTCTCACCTCAGTCTTAAATGACCTCCCCTTTATTCTAAGACTGTAGCCCCCTGGTTCTGGACTCACCCAACATTGGGATCATTTTTCCTGCATCTAGCTTGTCCAGTCTTTTTATAATTTTATATGTTTCTATAAGATCCCCCTCATCCTTCTAAACTCCAGTGAATACAAGCCTAGTCTTTTCAATCTTTCCTCATATGACAGTCCCGCCATCCCAGAGATCAATCTCGTGAACCTACGTTGCACTGCCTCAATCACAAGGATGTCACTCCTCAAATTTGAAGACCAAAACTGGACACAATACTCCAGATGTGGTCTCACCAGAGCCCTATACAACTGTAGAAGAACCTCTTTACTCCTATACTGAAATCCTCTTGTTATGAAGGCCAACATTCCATTAGCTCTCTTCACTGCCTGCTGTACCTGCACGCCAACCTTCAGTGACTGGTGTACAAGGACGCCCAGGTCTCACTGCACCTCCCCCTTGCCTAACCTAACCCCATTGAGATAATAATCTGCCCCCTTATTTTTGCCGCCAAAGTGGATAACCTCACATTTATCTATATTATACTGCATCTGCCACACATCTGCCCACTCACTCAACCTGTCCAGGTCACCCTGCAACCTCCTAACATCCTCTTCATAGTTCACACTGCCACCCAGCTTTGTGTCATCTGCAAACTTGCTAGTGTTGCTAGTGTTGCATAATAATCGAAATGAGATGGTGAACTAAAAGAAATCTGAAAGTGTACACAAATCATTGAAAACAGTCATGCAGATGACTTAGTATATGACAACGTAACAACATTAGAAATATGAGAGGTCCAATGTGGCCCCGCATACCTCCTGCACTATTCAATAAGTTTATGGCCCCTCGGACCTTAATCTCAACTCAATTTTCTAGCATGACTTCTCTATCGACAAAAGATTTTTCTAGAATATCATCAATTATTCAATGTCCATAGGTGTCCAGGGTTCAAATTCTAAACAGTCACAGTCTCTGAGCTCATTATTCTGACATGATGTGTCCCCATTGTTTGTAGTCGTTGAAACCCTTGGATGCAATCTTCGAGTTCTCTTGTTAAGCTCGGGGTCCATTACTTTGCTTAGCACCTTTCCTCACATGATACTGCTTGCTTTGAGTTTGTCCCTCTCTTTGCCCTATGCATATTTTCACTATTTTCTGCTATATATATATATATATATATATATATATATATATATATAGATCCAAATTATTTGTGCAACATCTTTGACATTTCCTTATTTCACTCGATTTCCCTCATCCTCATAGATACACTATTCCCTTTTAGATGTTGGAGCTTTTACTATTGGTTTTAGTTTATTTTCCCAGCCTAGTCTCCCAAGCTGTCATATTTTAAAAAGAAAATCAAGCATTAGGTATTACGTTGGGATGGATAGAATTGCAATTCAAAGAATTAATGCTAAATTTGCACCGGATCGTAATTGTACTGAATATGAATTTGGTGTATGGTTCTGCAAAAGGACAAACGGACACATGATATAATTGCTGGCTTTGCTGTAAAACAGGGGAAGGCAAAAACACGGTGACAATAGTGATAAGGGACACAGAAATACAGCTGGAGGGAATTACATTGTTCCGTGCGGATAGAGAGGCAGCTGGCTCTGGTAAGAGCCGAGGTGGAGGCCTGTGCTTGTACATAAACAAGGACTGGTGTGTGATAGCCGGGAAACACTGCTCTCCGCTGATAGAATTCCTCATCGTGAAATGTCGGCCTTTCTATCTGCCGAGAGAATTCTCCGTTGTTTTTGTTGTGGCTGTATATGTTGCTCCAAGTGCTAATGTAAATTCTAAGGCCAACGAAGCACTGGGAGCTCTGCATGACGCCATCAGTGAGTTCCAGACCAAATATCCTGATAGCTTCATTGTGGTGGCCGGGGATTTTAATCACACCAGCCTTAAGACGGTGCTCCCAAAATGCAAGCAATATGTGGATTTTGAGACCAGGGGAGAGAACATCTTGGATTTGGTTTCCACCAACACCCCAGGGGCTTACAAGGCAGCCCCACGCCCTCACCTGGGCCACTCGGACCAAATTTCAGTGTTTTTAACACCAGCCTACAGACCTCGGCAGAAACAAGCTAGAACGGAGAGAAAACACACCAGGGTCTGGCCAGAGGGAGCAGCCTCAGCACTGCAGGATTGCTTCCTGCACACGGACTGGGATGTGTTCAGGACAGCGGCATCCTATGATGACCTCATCAACATCGAGGAGTACGCAGAGAATGTAACCAGCTACATTGCCAAGTGCACCGAGGATGTCACCATCATGAAAACCTTCACTGCACGGGGAAACAAAAAGCCATGGATGACAGCAGAGGTGCGCTCGCTGCTGAGGGCTCGTGATGCAGCCTACAGAGCCGGTAACACATCCGCTCTTCGATCTAGCAGGAATGCACTGGAAAAAGGAATCAGGGCAGCGAAACGCGCCTATGCGGGAAAAATCCAGGGACACCTCTGTGACACAGGAGACACCAGGAGGATGTGGAAGGGAATCCAAACACTGACGGGGTACAAGGCAAGGCAGCAGGTAACTGACACAGATTCTTCTCTCCCAGATGAACTGAACAACTTCTTCGCTCATTTTGATGCAGCAAACACCACACCCAAGGGGAGAGCCAATCCCTGCATAAAAACCGACCAGCCAGTCCTGACCATAGACCCGATGGACACACGGAGAATCCTGTCTAAGGTCAACCCGTGGAAAGCAGTCGGACCCGATAACATCCCAGGACGTGTGCTTAAGGAATGTGCTGAGGAGTTAGCATATGTGCTAACAGACATCTATAACATCTCCCTCAGTCAAGCCATTGTCCCCACATGCCTCAAAACGAGTACAATAATCCCCATTGCAAAGAAACCAGTTGTGGCCTGCCTAAATGACTACCGCCCTGTCGCTCTGACCCCAATAATAATGAAGTGTTTTGAACGCCTGGTGAAACCCCACATTACTGCCAGCCTCCCCTCATCGTTAGACCCCCTCCAGTTTGCCTATCGCCCCAACCGTTCTACAGAGGATGCCATCTCTACCACGCTGCACACAGTGCTCACGCATCTGGAAAAAAGAAACACATACGCCAGAATCCTGTACATTGACTTCGGCTCAGCGTTCAACACCATCATCCCACAGAGACTTGTGGAGAAACTAACCCTGCTGGGCCTCAACACCACCCTGTGTCACTGGATCTTGGACTTTCTGACAGAGAGACCGCAGTCAGTCCGTGTGGGCAAGAACACTTCAGGCTCGATCACGCTGAGCACAAGCTCCCCTCAAGGCTGTGTGCTCAGCCCGCTGTTGTTCACATTGCTCACACATGACTGTGCTGCCAGATTCAGGGACAATAAGATCATAAAATTCGCGGATGACACAACAGTGGTGGGACTCATCAGCGGAGATGATGAATCAATGTACAGGGAGGAAGTAAAACAACTAGTGGAATGGTGCAGCAAAAATAATCTAGACTTAAACGTCGACAAAACAAAGGAGATGGTTGTCGACTTCAGGAGGGCGCAGCCAAAGCATGCACCCCTTAACATCAGTGGCGCCACAGTGGAGAGAGTGGAGAGCATAAAGTTCCTTGGGGTGCAAATTACAGACAGCCTCACCTGGTCCAGAAACACCACTGGGACCGTCAAAAGGGCCCATCAGCGACTGCACTTCCTGAGGAAACTAAAACAGGCCTCACTCCCCACCAACATTCTCAGGACTTTCTACAGGGGTACGGTGGAGTCTGTACTCACGTACTGTTTAAATACGTGGTACTCCACCTGCAACTGCTCGGACAGGAAGACTCTGCAGTGGGTAGTGAGGGGAGCTGAGAAGATCATTGGCGTCTCCCTACCCTCGGTACAAGAACTGTTCCTGAGCCGCTGTTGGAAAAAAGCTCAGAGAATTGCTAAGGACAAACTGCACCCCCTCCACATACACCTGGATCTCCTGCCATCAAGCAAGAGATATCGCAGCATCAAAGCCCGGACTACAAGACTGCTAAACAGCTTCCTGCCATATGCTGTGAGGCTGCTAAACAGCCACTCTGTACTCACAGTCACCTGATTCTGCGGCTTGGCACGGACACTATAATAACTGGCACTGGCCGCTTCAATAACTGGCACTGGCCACTCAAATCAGCCACCCCGGACATGTTTATGATTGGTCTTACTGTATTTTAACGTTGTTTTATCTATTTTAACTTATACTGTTCCATCAGGGACTGGATTGTTTTTAGTGTTGTTATTATTATGTGTGAAATGTTTTAAACCATGTGCGATGCTCCGGTATTCCCTGGGAAACGTCTTTTCGTTTTGCACTGTACAACTGTTGCTTGCAAGATGACAATAAAGGAATTGAATTGAATTGTACAGTATAGTCGACATTTTAAAAGAGAAAAGTGAGAAGCCAGGGGTTGTGGTCCATATTGATACCAACAAAAAAGATAGGAAGGCAGATAAGGTCAGCAAAGAAAATGTCAAGAGTTAGTAAGTTGAAAAGTAGAACCTCTCAGGGTTACTCCCTGTGCATGTGCAAGTGCAAGTGACACAAGGAACAAGCAGATGGTAAGGTTAAATATGTGGCTAAGGAGCTTCGGGAGGACTTTGTGTATAATGATCATTCTGGCCTCTCTCAGGAAAAGTAGGACCTATGCAAGAGGGACAGGTGGCACATGAACTGGAGGAGAAACAATGTTTTCGTGGAGAGATTTGCTAATACTACTCGGGCGGGTTTAAAACATCTAGTAGCAAGATGGGACCCAAAGCAACAGTGCAGCAGAAGGGGAATTAAAGCCCAATATAGATATTAATGTGTCTGGAAAAGGGTCTCGACCTATTCCTTCGCTCCCAGATGCTGCCTCACTTGCTGAGTTTCTCCAGCATTTTTGTCTACCTTAGATATTAATGTGGGTAAGTTTAGCAGAGTGAAAAGACAGGGAATGACTAAGGCATGATAGACTAAACTGCATTTATTTTAATGCAAGGAGCTTGATTGGTAGAGCAGATAAACTCAGGGCATAGATTGCTGCATGGGACTGTGGTCTTATAGCCATCACAGAAACATGGCTGAGAGAAGGGTGGTACTGTCAGCTCAAAGTTCCAGGGTACAGATGTTACAGGCATGACAGAGTTGCAGGTAAGAGAGGAGGGGAGTTGAATTTTTGATCAGGGAGGACCGCAGCAGGACTCAGAGAAGATATGCTTATAAAAGATGAAGCTATGATACTGAAATAAATTCCTATGAAGAATGTGTCAATTTTGATGCCAAGGTATAAATGTGAACAATTCTTATTACTGCTACAAAAATTAACTGATCTTATGAAAAATCGCACAATTAGCTCTATGTTGCACAGCAGACTCTTATTCACAGATCATCAATATTAGAGGGCACTGCCATTACAATGGCATTACCATGTGCAAGTTCCTTTTATTGAACATAAATCACCATGGCCTCTTTCACCCTCTTTCCTCTTCAATAATGCTCACCAAATCAATTATTAAAATTACCAATTTTCTTCTGTTAGATTGTTGACCAGCCTATGAGTCTAATTATATTTTGGTTTATAGACAAATAGTTCATCTACCACCATTAGCAATGCCAAAACACCATCCCCTAAAAAGGGGTGTCCAGAGTTTTCACAGTTGCTCTTTAGTTACTTGAATTACAAGTCTACAGAGAGTAGCCGAGGAGATTAGTTGCATTAAATATAAGGACAGTTCCTTTGGATTTGAATTAGAAAGGAGTAGAAGATAATATTGATGGAGTTAAAAGAAGAAGGATTAAAGAAGTTCAAATGATATATTATCATTGGTCTGGTTGGGCCAAATGACCATGTCTGTGCTGCTTACTCTAAGATCGGAGCATTTTGCATAAAAAAATATAGATTTCACTTGACAGTGTTGATTGTGATTCTCCTTATGATCTCCCAATAGAGCTGTATTTGTAGCTATTTGGAAATTCGTCCTATATATGTTTTCTTTAAGCAAAGTTTAAATGAAATGTGAGGGGCAAGATTTTTATACAGAATTCTGTGCCAGGAATGCGAAGCAAGCACTTCAGACCGCCTTTCATTATTAATATATTTCTACTTAATCATTTATCTTCTACTTAGTATCCTAAAATAAAGAAAGGTGTTGCTGACTCGCAGGTCCTGACATCTGTATCTGTCTATGTTGAGTTTGTATATTCTCCATATGATTGTGTGGGTTTCCATTAGATGCTTTGGTTTCCTGCCACATCCTACATTTGATATGTTTATTGGGTTTTTCTTTGAGCCTCTAATTTGATTAATATAAATGGCGCAAAGTTAATGGTGCATACTCAGTGGAATGAAAGATTTGTCTTTGCTTATTCTAATTCAATGATTCTATGACATTTAGCACCTAAGTAAATATAAATTGATCAGCAATCTCAATACTTGAGATTGGGCAACACAACTGCCAAGTGCATGAGGAACCAGTTTAAAGGTAGTTAACATGAAGGGTGAGCCTAGTGGTAAGAAACAATTGTCAAAGGAAGTTCAGGAATTCAATAGCAATATCCTTCCCTTTGCTCAAGACTTTGGCCATCAATAATATTGTCTTTCTAATATTGGCCATCAATAATATTTTCTTTCTTTCTTGTTTCTAAAACTTTGCAAATTTTAGAAACAATTTGCAATTACATAAGTTTCTGTTACTAATTAAAATGTTCCTAGTAATTTATTGGATAGTCTGCAAACAAAATCGAACTTTTTGCTGCATTAAATGATGTTAGAGAAGATGGGCATACTTTGCTCAGAGGAAATTTTAATGAGTGTCTTGAAAGAGAAAACATTTAAATAAATAGAGAAGTGGTGTGATTTGATGTTGGAGATGTATGGCGGTACATTTAATGAATGTTGGGGCATTATTACCATTACTGTAAATACCTTAGTCTCGCACAGGTTAAAGCTCAAGCATCTTTATTGTCTAGTTCATCATCATGTAACCATATAACCATATAACCATATAACCATAACAGCACGGAAACAGGCCATCTCGGCCCTTTAAGTCCGTGCCGAACACTTTTTTTTTCCTTTTTTTTATTTACTTCCCCCTAGTCCCATCTACCTGCACTCAGACCATAACTCTCCATTCCTTTCCCGTCCATATACCCATCCAATCTATTTTTAAAGGATAACATCGAACCTGCCTCCACCAATTCCACTGGAAGCTCATTCCACACAGCTACCACTCTCTGAGTAAAGAAGTCCCCCCTAATGTTACCCCTAAACTTCTGTCCCTTAATTCTCAAGTCATGTCCCCTTGTTTGAATCTTCCCTACTCTCAATGGGAAAAGCTTATCCACGTCCACTCTGTCTAACCCGCTCATAATTTTAAAGACCTCTATCAAGTCCCCTCTTAACCTTCTGCGCTCCAAAGAATAAAGACCTAACTTGTTCAACCTTTCTCTGTAACTTAGTTGCTGAAACCCAGGCAACATTCTAGTAAATCTCCTCTGTACTCTCTCTATTTTGTTGACATCCTTCCTATAATTAGGCGACCAAAATTGTACTCCATACTCCAGAATTGGCCTCACCAATGCCTTGTACAATTTTAACATTACATCCCAACTTCTATATTCAATGCTCTGATTTATAAAGGCCAGCACACCAAAAGCTTTCTTTATCACCCTATCTACATGAGATTCCACCTTCAGGGAACTATGCACAGTTATTCCTAGATCCCTCTGTTCAACTGCATTCCTCAATTCGCTACCATTTACCATGTACGTCCTATTTTGATTTGTCCTGCCAAGATGTAGCACCTCACATTTGTCAGCATTAAACTCCATCTGCCATCTTTCAGCCCACTCTTCCAAATGGCCTAAATCTCTCTGTAGACTTTGAAAATCATCTTCATTATCCACAACACCACCTATCTTAGTATCATCTGCATACTTACTAATCCAATTTTCCACACCATCATCCAGATCATTAATGTACATGACAAACAACAGTGGACCCAACACAGACCCCTGAGGCACCCCACTAGTCACCGACCTCCAACCTGACAAACAGCCATCCACCATTACTCTCTGGCATCTCCCATTCAGCCACTGTTGAATCCATCTTGCTACTCCACCATTAATACCCAACAATTGAATCTTCTTAACCAACCTTCCATGAGGAACCTTGTCAAAGGCCTTACTGAAGTCGATATAGACAACATCCACTGCTTTACCCTCATCAATTTCCCTAGTAACCTCTTCGAAAAATTCAAGAAGATTAGTCAAGCATGACCTTCCAGGCACAAATCCATGTTGACTGTTCCTAATCAGAACCTGCTTATCCAGATGCTTATATACATTATCTTGAAGTATCCTTTCCATTAATTTGCCCACCACTGACGTCAAACTAACAGGTCTATAATTGCTAGGTTTACTCTTAGAACCCTTTTTAAACAACGGAACAACATGCGCAGTACGCCAATCCTCCGGCACTATTCCCGTTTCTAATGACATTTGAAATATTTCTGTCATAGCCCCTGCTATTTCTACACTAACTTCCCTCAATGTCCTAAGGAATATCCTGTCAGGACCTGGAGACGTATCCGTTTTCATATTTTGCAAAAGTGTCCGCACCTCCTCTTCTTTGAATTTCACAGTTTCCATTGCTACTCTGCTTGTTTCCCTTACCTCACATAATTCCATATCCTTCTCCTTGGTGAATACCGAAGAAAAGAAATTGTTCAATATCTCCCCCATCTCTTTTGGCTCTGCAGATAGCTGTCCACTCTGACTCTCTAATGGACCAATTTTATTCCTTGTTATCCTTTGCTATTAATATAGCTGTAGAAACCCTTTGGATTTACTTTCACCTTACTTGCCAAAGCAACCTCATATCTTCTTTTAGCTTTTCTAATTTCTTTCTTAATATTCTTTTTAGATTCTTTATACTCCTCAAGCACCTCATTTACTCCATGCTGCCTATAATTATTGTAGATCTCTCTTTTTCCGAACCAAGTGTCCAATTTCCCTTGTAACCAGTACATCACACGTTCAGTCTACTGCAGCTACTGAAGACAGTAGGTGAGTTCTTACACTATAAATCATACATTTAGGCGGAGTTATAATTACTAAGCATTCTGATTGGCTAATGCAATAGCCAATCTACATCTCTTCTTGTAGAAATGAAAAAGCAACTAAGGCATTTTGAATGATAAGCTGAGTGAATAATAATGGGGTTAAACAAAATCGCCATATCTAATGGGTGGCCTGCGAACCCGCCCGGTCCTCGTGCAGTAGGGGGTTGGCTCATCACCCTTTTCCTCCGAAAAGATGAGGGCTGGGGTAGGTACAACTGTGGGAGACCCAATGTGTCTGTGGGGGGAGACCGCCGCAGGGGAGCCGGGGGTGGAGCGACACAGGGATCCAGGGGTGCTGATTACATCAGGGGACGCGGGGGCAGACCGACGCGGGGAGTGGGCGGACCCGGTCACGGGAGGTGCTGGAATGGCAGGCATCGGTTTAAACTCGAGCGGTGGGGCATCAGGACCCTGGGAAGCCGGACGACGTTCCTTCACAGGAAGGAGAAGTTGACGGTTGCGTCTGTAGAGGACACCATCGACTTTGACCAGGTAGGAGCGTGGTTCCTTAGAGGGGCCATGAATGTGTCCCAGTTTAGTATGTCCTTTATCTGTTTGCAGTCGCACCACCTGTCCTTGTATAAGTGGTTTGAGTGGCTTGCTGGTCTTGTCATAGAAGCATTTCCTGCATGTCTCGATTAAACTGCACACGCTTTTGTATCATAGCGGGGGAGCGGACTTTTGGCTGTAGCTGTTGCTGGGAGACAGGCAGTAGTGGACGCGTTTGGCAAGACATTAGCCGCTGGGCTGGGGAGCCGAGAACGTTGTCCCTTACAATATTTCGCAGGTTTAGCAGATCCAGGTAGACGTCAGATTTAGCTAGATAGGAGCGCTCCATGAGTTGTTTTGCACTCCGAACAGCACGTTCGGCAAGTCCATTGGACTGTGGGTATTCTAGGCTGCTGGTGACGTGTTGGATTTTTCCACCGTTTAGCAAAGTCCTTAAACTTTTGGCTGGCGAATTGAGTTCCGTTGTCAGTCTGAAGGCGAACGGGTACCCCATGCACGGAAAGGTGAATTTTCAGCTTTTGGATCACTGTTTCAGAAGTGATCGTTGGCAGGAAGTCAAGTTCGAACCAGTTGGAGTTACAGTCCACTACAAGGTAGTGTTTCCCGTGCCGTTCGAAGATGTCGGCAGCCTGTGATGACCATGGTAGGGAGGAAGCCAGCTGGGGTAAGAGGGGCTGTTTCTGCTGATGCGGTGACTGACTGTTGCAGATCGCACACGATTCTGTTTTTTCACGTATGTACTTGGTCATCCTGGGCCAGTAGATCATATTCTGGGCTCGTTTTAGAGTGGCCTCCGTACCAGGGTGGCCTCCTTGGATTTTGTCATAGTTCTCGCTCCGTAAAAAAGGGGGGAAGACGGCCTTGTGATCCTTGACGATTATTCCGTCCTGTAGCACCAGCTCATCACGAACCAGGAAGTAGGGTCGTATTTCAAACGGGGTGCTTGACTGCTTGTTTGGCCACCCGCTTCTTATGATGGAGATCAGCAGTTGTGAGATTTTGTCTGCAGCTGTGTGTTCGGCAAGGC
Organism: Malacoraja senta; assembly: GCA_038087875.1. Taxonomy (NCBI): domain Eukaryota; kingdom Metazoa; phylum Chordata; class Chondrichthyes; order Rajiformes; family Rajidae; genus Malacoraja; species Malacoraja senta. The sequence goes on from JAXLNO010000752.1 coordinate 164,314, forward strand.
GGCATAGGCGATCGGTGGGCACGAACGAGACCTTCAGGACTGAGAATTTGTCCTGTTCAAAGGGGTGGCGTTCTCTGGTGGTGCGCGAGGCTCTGGATAGCGTATCTGCAATGTGCATGTCTTTACCTTTCTTGTAGATGATACGGAAGTCAAACCGTTGCAGCTGCATCATCATTCGCTGTAGTCGAGCAGTGGTGGCATGGATAGGCTTGCTCAGTATTGTGACCAATGGCTGGTGGTCGGCTTCGACTATGAAAGTATTGCCAAAAATAAAGTCTTTGAATTTTGAACAGGCAAAAACAACGGCGAGCAGTTCCTTCTCGATCTGGGCATAGCGTTGTTCAGTTTCTGTCAAGGTGCGTGATCTGCAACATCAGCAGAAGCAGCCCCTCTTAGCCCAGCCGGCTCTTTCCCTACCATGGTCATCACTGGCTGCCAACAGCTTCGAATGGCATGGGAAACACTACCTTATTTTAGTGGACTCCTACTCCAACTGGTTCGAACTTGACTTCCTGCCAACGATCACTTCTGACCTATCTAGCTAAATCTGACATCTACCTGGACCTGCTAAACCTGCAAAATATTGCAATGGACAACGTTCTCGCCTCCCCAGCCCAGCGGCTAATGTCTCACCAGACGCGTCCACCACTGCCTATCTACCAGCAACAGCTACAGCCAAAAGTCCGCTCCCCCACCACGATACAAAAACGTGTGCAGTTTAATCAAGACACGCAGAAACGCTTCTATGACAAGACCAGCAAGCCACACAAACGTCTTATACAAGGACAAGTGGTGCGACTGCAAACAGATAAAGGACATACTAAATTGGGACACATTCATGGCCCCTCTAATGAACCACGCTCCTACCTGGTCAAAGTCGATGGTGTCCTCTACAGACGCAGCAGTCAACTTCTCCTTCCATGATTTTATCATGCATGAGCTCATTAGTCAACTCACCAAAGCGACACTGTGTACTCATGTGTCATAGATCGCTGATAAATCGTTCAACAGTTTCATCAGCCTGTTGCTGTCGGGCGAAAAATCGTGTTCTCTCGAGTATATGGTTCGATGGCAGGTTGCACAGTTCTCTAAACTTCCTCAGTAGAACTGTCGGGTTGTCGATAATTTCAGCTGGCACCAGTACCTGACCATTCGCGTCGAGGTGTGCTGTGGCGAATTCAAAGGTGTCCGCATGGATCATTGCTTCCGGACCCGCTAGATTGAGCAGTAGCGATGCCTTCAGTTCGTCGGGGTCATTTCGGTGAACGATGCGGATATAGTGAGCATAGTCTCGCTCAAACATTCGCCAGCACTCGGCCATGTCAGAATCAAATACAAGCGGACTTGGCTTTCGACAGGAGTTAGCCATGTCGTCAAAATCACTCACAAATAAAAACTGATAAACAAAATAAATCGCAGTTAACAGACAAAGGTTGGACCCAATTTTCTGACACCATGTAAATACCTTAGTCTCACACAGGTTAAAGCACAAGCATCTTTATTGTCTAGTTCAGCATCATGTAAGCAGTACATCACACGTTCAGTCTACTGCAGCTCGTGAATACAGTAGGCGAGTTCTTACACTATAAATCATACATGTAGGCGGAGTTATAATTACTAAGCATTCTGATTGGCTAACATGCAATAGCCAATCTACATCTCTTCTTGTAGAAATTAAAAAGCAATTAAGGCATTTTGAATGATAAGCTGAGTGAATAATAATGGGGTTAAACAAAATCGCCATATCTAATGGGTGGCCTGCGAACCCGCCCAGCGGAGTTATAATTACTAAGCATTCTGATTGGCTAACATGCAATAGCCAATGTACAATTACGTTACAGTTAGTACAATAAATATGTATTATTTACAGTAAAATGTTTCCAATAAATATGGTTTCCTGTTCAGCAAGCCACGATTATAACACAGTTAAACTTTTGTAAAATCTGAATATTTACTGTCCCAAAACACTAAGACTAGGAGATATGTATTCTGTCTCTACATAGGTTGTTTTAGTCAGCAGTTATTCTTCCTAATTGGATCTCTACCACACCAATTACAATGTAGTTTCAGATGGCCCAGCTATATTCCATGACAGACTTCTCAAAATACCAGAAATCTATGTCACATTTATTATGACTTTCAAAGGTTATGGAATGTAGTTCTGGTAAAACATACAGCACTATCCAAAAATAGGCACTTCACAACCTTGAAATCAGAGGCCACAGTAAGAATCAAAGCAAAGATAAAAAGTTGTGGCAGGGCAAAAAAAAACTGTGACAGACTCATATTTTCTAGTTGTCATTTTGGTAGCTGAAATTATGCTTGTGCAAATATTTATTTTTTACTTAACGTTTTCTGCCTTCATTTTGAGCTTTTCCAGCCATATTTATAGTTCCGTTGGATGCAGCTTAATAAGACATCAGTTGTGATTCTTGAATTATTCATTGATTATATTTTTACTGATTCTCAAACTCACCATAGTGTATAAAATAATGATGCCATCAACAATACAGAGTCAGAGGCACTGGAAAGACTAATGCAACGCATTCATACTAAACAGTGTGCTGTCCATTATAAGTCGGGTGGGCGGCGCTACCCACGGCACAGCGGCCTCTGCAGTCCATCTGTCTTTTTTTTTGTTGTTGTTTCGTTTGAGTTTCATTTACAGTGTTTTTTTTAACTGGGTATGTGTGGGGGCGGGGGCGGAGGCGGGGGCGGGGATGGGGGGTGGGGGGGTGGGGGGGAACTTTTAAAAGCTTTTCCCTGCACGGAAGACCCGACCTTTTCCCTGTCGGGTCTCCGTTGTCGTTGGGGCCTAGCACCGTGGAGCGGCCTCCAACGGAACGACCTGGGGTTCCAGTCGCGGAGCCGGCGGACTTACTCACCATCGCGGAGCTGGCCGAGTTCGGAACGGGAGGAGCTGTGGTGGCGCGCTGCTGCGGCCCGATCCCGGAGATTCGGAGGCTCCAGCCGCCGGCCCGGTGGACGGTAACACCGAGAGCTCACGGGTCCCTGGTGGGAGACCGCTTTTCGGAGCTCCCGCAACGGCAACTTCTCCCGCCCGAGTTGCGGTGTTGAAGATGACCTGGAGCGCGGCCTTACATCGCCCGGCGCGGCTTTAATAGCCGCGGGACTTATTTACCACTGCCCGCCGGGGGCTTTGACTTTGACATCGGGAGGAGAATGGGGAGTGCAGGGGAGAGACAAGACTTTCCTTCCATCACAGCGAGGAGGAGATTCATTGTGATGGATGTTTGTGTAAATTGTGTTGTGTCTTGGTTCTCTTTACTTGTTTGTATGACTGCAGAAACCAAATTTCATTTGAACTTAGGTTCAAATGACAACAAATAAATTGTATCATTGTATCATTGTATCATAAGTGGTCAGTTTATTTTGTTTGCTCTAAAACTATTAAAATTAGTTGATAAAGTGACCAATGATTTTAAAGTTATTATACTTCACATCTAATGTATTCCTGTGGAACAAACAGTTTTATTTTACACGATTATTATTATTTAGAGCACCTAGAAAAAATAATGTGAATCAGATGGCATAATTATACATATTAAGTAATCTCTACCCAAATGTCACTGCTTGCCCATGCATTGTCTGTCAGGTTTAAACACTTAGTCGCTCACTCTCTGTCCAATATGATATTTGCATCTTCTTCTCGGACTGAGAAAAAGAGTAAGCTGTAACGTGGATGGAAGGAGAATTAGCAATTGTCCATGTGGCAAGTGAAGAGTGTTTGAACATGATATTGCTTGGTATGGAGAAGACATATTAATGGTTGTACCTGGATGTGGTTTAGAGAGAAAAGAAAGAAGGACATTTTAGAGGTTTTAAAGGATTTCCAAGTAAACAAAGCAGATAATTTGATGATATGGATAGGCAGGAGGAGACTTGCAAGAGCATCAGCTGAGAGTCACAAAGCCCAGACTGGGAAGAGTAGTTGGCATAAAGATAGCAAGAGGATGTGCTAAGCATGGGACTCCTGCCAGTCTGGATTTGCCAAGACCATCTTGAATGTTGAGGTCAGGAAATCTATCTTTAATCAGCAGGCAATAGATTACATCTTTAATAGCACAGTTTGGGGATATTAAGATGCCAAGGTCTCTTGACTCAACCTACCCTTTCCCAAACAGTACCATTCGTATTGCACTGGTTTTTTTTATTAGCCATCTCAAAGTATCTCAATATACAGTACTCTGTCTCAAAGTTCATTTAAAATGCTTCACCATCCTGAAAACTTTACCTACGTTTATCCCTATGCATTACTTTGTGAGTTTTTTTTATCAACTTCAAATTTCATAATGTTACAATGACAATGTACCTGTCGAGATTGTTTATACATTTTGAAAACAAATAATGGACATCCCAGCAAAGCTCCGCTATCACATATTCAGTGTAATGGCATGTATCCTTTCCCTTTCAAGAATTTATGTTCTCTTTCAAGAATTAAGCAAATAGGTCAATCTCCTGGTGCTTCCCAAGACATTTATCCATGCAACTGCAGGAGATGCAATATCTGCCCTCTTATCTGCTTCTCCTGATTGTACTGGCTTCCAAACCCTCCTCCCAAAGTAAGCAGTGATTTACTTGCACTCTATTTAATATAGTCAAGAGGCAATAATGTTGTGTAACTCCGCTGCTCAGACTACCAACAACCTCCTGCTCATTGCTTTAATCAGCTGTCCCTCTCTGGGCTCTCTATTCCAAACCTTCAATAAAGTTTCACAGAATTAAATAAAATACCGATTTTGGATCGTAACAGCTGCTCTTACTTTTGAGATAACGCTCATAGACAATCATCTGCTTTTGTTATTTACACCTCAAGCAAACGTAACAGAAAGCAACTTTAAAATTATTACACAAGACACAAAGTCCATGAATAGCATGGGTTAATACCTGAACCTGGTCTTAACTAGAAGGCTAAAGCCTTCTTCATTGTCCAGAGCAACTGACCATCCCTAGACCACTGATGGTGAATTTAAGGAGTGTATGATCTTCTGGCAGCCCACTTTTTTCATGGATTCCTTAAGAGCAAATGCAATCCTCAGTATCTACTTAAATCCTGTTGAGGTCTCCAAACTTTTCATGTTCTAACAAGGTCATTGACATGAAAAATGTTCTTAGAAACATAGAAAAATAGAAAATAGGTGCAGGAGGAGGCCATTCGGCCCTACGAGCCAACACCGCCATTCATTGGGATCATGGCTGATCGTCCCCAATCAATAACCCGTGCCTGCCTTCTCCCCATATCCCTTGATTCCACTAGCCCCTAGAGCTCTATCTAACTCTCTCTTAAATCCATCCAGTGACTTGGCCTCCACTGCATTCTGTGGCAGGGAATACCTCAAATTTACAACTCTCTGGGTGAAAAGTTTTTTCTCACCTCAGTCTTAAATGGCTTCCCCTTTATTCTAAGACTGTGGCCCCTGGTTCTGGACTCGCCTAACATTGGGAACATTTTTCCTGCATCTAGCTTGTCCAGTCCTTTTATAATTTTATATGTTTCTATAAGAAATCCCCTCATCCTTCTAAACTCCAGTGAATACAAGCCTAGTCTTTTCAATCTTTCCTCATATGACACTCCCGCCATCCCAGGGATCAATCTCGTGAACCTACGCTGCCCTGCCTCAATCACAAGGATGTCCTTCCTCAAATTAGGAGACCAAAACTGTACGCAATACTCCAGATGTGGTCTCACTAGAGCCCTATACAACTGCAGAAGAACCTCTTTACTCCTATACTGAAATCCTCTTGTTATCAAGGCCAACATTCCATTAGCTTTCTTCACTGCTTGCTGTACCTGTAAGCCAACTTTCAGTGACCGGTGTACAAGGACGCCCAGGTCTCCCTGCACCTCCCCCTTACCTAACCTAACCCCATTGAGATAATAATCTGCCCCCTTGTTTTTGCCGCCAAAGCGGATAACCTCACATATATCTATATTGTACTGCATCTGCCACGCATCTGCCCACTCACTCAACCTGTCCAGGTCACCCTGCAACCTCCTAACATCCTCTTCACAGTTCACACTGCCACCCAGCTTTGTGTCATCTGCAAACTTGCTAGTGTTGCTCCTAATTCCCTCTTCCAAATCATTAATATATATGGTAAACAGTTGCGGCCCCAACTCCGAGCCTTGCGGCACCCCACTCGCCACTCCCTGCCATTCTGAAAAGGACCCGTTCACTCCTACTCTTTGCTTCCGGTCTGCCAACCAATTTTCTATCCATGTTAACACCCTACCCCCAATACCATGTGCTCTAATTTTAGACACCAGTCTCCCGTGCGGGACCCTATCAAAGGCTTTCTGAAAGTCTAGATACACTACATCCACTGGCTCCCCTTCGTCCATTTTACTTGTCACATCCTCAGAAAAATTCCAGAAGATTAGTCAAGCATCATTTCCCTTTCATAAATCCATGTTGACTTGGAGTAATCCTTTTACTGCTATCCAAATGCCCCATTATTACCTCTTTAATAATTGACTCCAGCATCTTTCCCTCCACCAAAGTCAGGCTAACTGGTCTGTAATTCCCCGTTTTCTCTCTCGCTCCTTTCTTGAAAAGTGGGATAACATTAGCTATCTTCCAATCCTCAGGAACTGATCCTGAATCTATTGAACATTGGAAAATGATCACCAATGCGTGCACTATTTCTAGAGCCACCTCCCTGCTGACCCTGGGATGCAGACCATCAGTCCCAGGGGATTTATCATCCTTCAGTCCCATTAGGTTACCCAATACTATTTCTCGCCTAATGAAAATGTATTTCAGTTCCTCTACCCCCTTAGATCCTCTGTCCTCCAGTACATCTGGGAGATTGTTTGTGTCTTCCTTAGTGCTATCATAGATGCTACCTGCTTTGTTGAGTATTTCTGGTATTTTCTGACTTGTTTTATGTAATTGTGGAGAGAAAGCTCAGCAAAATTGAGCTTTAACTTTAAAATTATATAAATCTTAAATCGGAAATGAGAAGAAATTAAATTAATGGAATGAAAACGGAAGATTCGGGTCTCGACCTGAAACGTCACATATTCCTTTTCTCCAGAGATGCTGTCTGAAATGCTGAGTGACTCCAGATTTTTGATGCTGGAACACTCAACAGGCCATGCAGCATCTGTCAAAAGAGAACCAGTCAGCATTTCAGATCTGAGACTAACTTTTGGTGAGACGTCTCTGATCTGAACCTTTAATTCCGAGGCTGCCTGACCTGCTGATGTGTTTCCACTAAATTCTGTTTTCTTTTCAGACTTCTAGCATCTATAAAGCATTTGTTTGTTTCTTTTTTTTAAAAGTATATATTGCTTGTGTTATTTTGTATATGAACATTAGTAACATATTTTCCTCTTCCAGGATGAATGAATTGCTACAGAAGGCTGTGGAGACCAATGTCAATTAATATTTTTAAGGCTGAGATAGATAGATTATTGATTAGTATGGTGTCAGGGGTTATGGGGAGAAGGCAGGAGAGAACGATCAACCATGAATGAATGGTAGAGTAGACTTGATGGGCCGAATGGCCTAATTCTGCTCCTATCACTTATGACCTTATGACCTTATGAAGGTGCATTGTGGGTGTTTGATGAAGTAGGAAACAGATATATATATATATCTGTTTCCTACTTCATCAAACTACTTCATCAAACAAATATATATATATATACTGTACACATATGAATTACAGGGTAGACGACTGATTAGATTTTTTTTTAATTGTGGGTTTATTTGGACTGTCAGAGGGGAAAGCTACAGTCTTCACTAGTTGAGTCCAGTCTTGTTGAGGACTAGAGAATAAGTGACTTTGAAGCATGCCACTTGGGTCCGAGCATCACTTGTCCTGGCGTAGGTAATGTTGATTGAATGGGTTTCACAAAGTATGATTTGAGATGGGTCCACTGAGTCTGGAGTCGAAAAGTGAAAGTGAAGCCAAAGATTCGGGCTGGATCACAAGTATGTTTATCACAGTTGGAAATACCAAGCAGGGCACAGCAGGAAGAAACTGGGGACAGAGACAATTTTCTGGAGAACATATGAGACAGAAAGGCAGTAAACCTTTAGAAATGCAGGGTCAGATCAAGAAATATTCAATGGTACAGGCACACCAACAATGGTTGAGGCTATCCGCATGACCATGAGTGTATTATTAATTCTGCTAGTGTTTGACTTGAAAGATATAATTCATAAATATGAGGATTGCAATCACAGTAAAATCAACAGCTAATGCATTCCAGCAAAACTTGAAGCTTTGTTGTCTTCAGATAGAAGTAGCTGTGTTTAGATATGTACAATCAATGTAGTTACTCAAGGTCTTGTGACATGGAGAATTGACATGCTAATAGAGAAATGCCCAATGTAGCACCACCTTGAGGCATCATTAGATATTGTTCAAGAGTAACATAACAAATAAATGGTGCCAGTTCTACAACAAAAGATTGTATAGCCATAAAATAATTTAAAAAAATAAAAAAGCTGACCTTAAATGCTGTTGTTCACAGTGGAATGTTTTATACCTTTTCAGCTTGATCAACAAACTGGCAAAGTGAATTCATAACGATACAGCAATTTCAAGCAGACTCAGTATTTTGGAAGTCAATGGAACTGATAAATCACCATTTGAAGATTAAAATGAAGTAGATGAGAGATGTTATTGGGCAAGATAATTCACAATGTAATCGGGATGAATGCACACAAGAGGAAACTCAAGGGTCCAAGAGCATTGTGAGGGAGCTTTCACAAGATTTTGTTAGGTGGCCTTTGCAGTATTGTGCACAATTCTGGTCATCCCATTACTGGAAGTGTGTGGAGACTTTGGAGAGGTTGCAGAAGAGGTCTACCTGCATTGGGAGTATTAGATACCAGAAGAATTTGGACAAACTTTGATTGTTTACTCTGAGATGCTGGAGAGTGAGGAAGACCTGATCGAAATATACAAAACTATGAGAGGACTAGATAGGACAGTCAGTGCCTTTTTCCCAGGGTGGAAATGTCAAAGACAAGAGGGCATAGCTTTAAGCAGAGAGGGATAAAGTTTTAAAAATGTGTAGAACAGCTCCTTTACACAGGGAGTGATGGTGGCTGGAACACACTGGCAGAGGTGGTGGTGGAAGCAGATACGATAGGTGCATATAAGAATATTTTAGGTATTTTACTGACTGCAGGAAATGGAGGGATATGGATCATATCCAGCAGATAAGATTAGTATATTTTTGCATTGTGTTCAGCACAGACATTGTGGGCTGAAGGTCCTGTTCCTGTTCTTTACCATACTAAATTCTATGAGATTGGAGGCAGACATGTTTGATGAGATCCCTGGCTGAATTGTAATTTTTGCAGAAGATAGACACAAAACACTGGACTAACTCAGCAGGGCTGGTAGCATCTCTGGAAAAAAGAAAAATATGACGTTTCGGGTCAGAACCCTTCTTCAGACTGTAATTTTTGTAGGTATATTTCCAGGCCTTGTTCTGAATATTTTGAGGATGAGTTTGACCAATAGCCACGTGGAAATGCCAAGAGTTCAGAACGTCAGCTTTTGGCATTTTGACTGAGCCATCACTGAACTTCCTAGATTCCCATTCATTCGGCAGGAGAGATCATGCCGTTAACATGCATGTTAAAACTTCAGCTCCATTCCTTGAAGGCCCGTTCCAAACATGCCTCTCAATGCAGTCTGAATTAGCAGGAAGAGGGGGGAGTTACACAGCATTGTCCACATTTAGACTTTAGAGTTTAGAGTTTAGAGTTTAGAGTTTAGAGATACAGCGTGGAAACAGGCCCTTCAGCTCACCGAACCCGCACCAAACAGCAATCACCCCGTACAATAACACTATCCAACACACTACACACTAATATTACAACTTTACCCAAGCCAATTAACCTACAAACCTGTACGTCTTTGGAGTGGGGGAGGAACCTAGAGAAAACCTACATGTTCACAGGGAGAACATACAAACTTTGTACAGACAACACCCGTAGCCAGGATGGAACCTGGGTCTCTGATATTGTTTGGCAGCAACTCTACCGCTGCACCACTGTGCTGCCCCATACATGCAGGAATAATGTGATCTATTTCATCAACACCTGCTCAATGAATTGCAAGGTGCCATACAGAAATGCTCCTCACAAGCAACAGGAAGACAAAGTCAACAGAAATTAAACAAATATGATTGAAGTTTGTGGTGGAGGTCAAGAGAAGGAACATATATAACAAAATTAAATATATAATAGAAAATTAAAAAAACACTATTTAAATTAAGAATACTATAATTCTCTTTCCATAGACATGGTCTGACCTGTTGAGTGTTCCCAACATTTTATGTTTTATAGCAGATCATGGTACTGTTTTCCTGAATTCAGGACAGAAAGTAGTTTCATGATCTGCCCTGGTCAGGAAAGATGAGGAATGTGACATTTTCACAGTATCCCCATGACACACATCACTCCATCTGCTCAGTTTGCCCTCCAGAGCAACGAACTTAAAGGTACACCCATCCTCCTTGTTCTTCTATTTGTCAAATCCCCACTGATTCATCCATCACTATTACTCCACTTCAGTCTTACGAAACTTCTTTGTATTCAAGATTTATATGTGCTCCATCCATTGGTTGGGCACATGCCACTAAATGTACCCATTGAAGCAGAAAATACAGAACATGAAGAGGGGATGAGAACTGTAGGGGGTCTCCACACTTCCCATCTGACAACCACTGAGGAGCAAACAATGACAATGAATGGATTGTCAATATGCCTGGTTGTCAGCGATGAAAAAAAGGGGGAAACTACCAGCTGTCTACTTGCACTGAGATAAAAGCCACCAACATTTCATACAGCATGTTGACCCAGATTCATCAGTGAGTGAAATATCATCATCTACATATTAATACATTGCTAGATTTTTTGACATGTTATGTGTTTTATCTTCAATAGCAGCTTCACAATACAACAGCAAACAATAGAGATGTCCAGCAACAAGTCATTAGATGACTGGAGCCTTTCTGAAGGTACAGTGTCACAGAACCCCGCCATGTGGATCATCAACCAGGTTGGATATTGATAAGGGGTTTAAGGCAGCAGGCATGGTTCCCTTCTTCATGATTGAGCCAATGTGGATGATGGTGAACTATCTGAATTTAAGGGTGCAAATTCTCCAAGCTCCACTCTGCTGGATACAAATGTTGGAGTGCAGAGGCCGACAATGGAAAGGAGAATCATTGGTCAGCAATAGATAGGTTGTAGATTAAAAAGCATTGTGTGATCCTATGAATTGCCTTCACACTGGGCTCATCGTCTTTCGTGAAATATTACTGTCTACTTTGTGTCTGTGGGTTGATGCTGCAGGTCCCTACAATCTAATATGATTTATCCAAATCAACTATTGAGCTTTTAATATCATAAACAGAATATCAAATAATAAAGGGGACCACCCAGCTGCCTATTGGCACAATGAAATAACACCCACCCATATTTCAAACAGCATGCAATCATGTTGAGCAGTGAGTGAGACATCATCATCTTTACAAGCTTACAGATATGCACCAAAGTGGAATCAGGGAAGGGTGGCATGGCTATGAAGGGGAGTGATAACAAATGGTATATAGAAGTGAGTATTTTATTTAAAGTTTTTCCACTTTTCACCTATAGCTCCACATCATTCTGCCTTGTGGATTAAAGACTGAAGCTACCTATGGACCCATGAGAGTGAAGCAGGCTGTTGAAATCAACTCAACAACTCTAAAAGACTGTGGACATCATCAAAGCCTCTGTCAGCTAATGCAGTGGGATCTAAGCATTTTAACTCCATCTAAAAAGTGACTTTGAGTCCTGAAAAGCGCTATATAAATAAAATATATTATTATTATTATTATTATTAAACTAAATCCACATGGATAGACCATATTGGAGTAGCAGAGAAAAATGAAGAGCAAGGCTTTGAGGTTGCACAAATGTATACACTTGTCTTAAAAATGTTATCCTAACAATTTTATGTACTTTATTTGGTGGTTAAAACTATTATTATTTTTTATCAATTTGTCTTCATTCTTATTGTGAGCTATGTTGCAAATAGAAGGCCTTTTAACTTAATGAATGCAAGGATATGAAGTGATGGGTCCAACGGTAAAGATATATGAAACGACTCGACTAGTTCCACTCCCTCAACACTCTGAACCACTTGATAGAACTTGCCCTTTCCCTGAACAACTTCCCTTTCCACTGCTCCCTCTATCTGCAGATTGAAGGGGATGGCTGTGGGCATTCCCATGGGCCTTAGATATGCCTGTGTTTTTTTGTTGTTGACTGCGTATCAGTCCTATTTTTAAATCTATTCCAGCATACATTCCCAACTCTTTCCTTGCTGCATTGACAACTATATTGGTACTGCCTCCTGGACATGTTCCTATGTTATTCTATATTCTATGCAACACCACATATTCTGCTTGGGTAGCTTCAATGGTTTGAGTATTGCATTTTCCAATTTCAAGTAACACACATACATGCCTGATGTTTCCTCCCATGCACACTGGCTCAGCCACCTAGATTTATTCTCCATTTGCTCACCTCTCCCATCCCTTCCCCCACCACCACCACCACATCGCCTCCTCTGCCCATCAAGCATTTACCTATCCATTTTCACCTATCACCTACCAACCTCTATCCCACCCTGCTGATATGCCCATACACTGGAAATAGTTCTTCATTCCTCTCAGACCTGATGCAGGATCCCTACCAGAAATGTTGATTTACATCTTCAAATACAAATGCTGCATGACCTGCTGCATTTTTCCATTGTTCTGCTTTTTGTTCTAGATTCTAATTTCAATCTGCAATTTGAGAAGGAGAAGGTTAAATCGGAAGTGTCAGTGATGCAGTTGAACAGACGGAACTATGAAGGCATGAGAGGGGAGCTGGCCAAGGTAGACTGGAAAGGGATCCTAGCAGGAATGACGGTGGAACGGCAATGGCAGGAATTTCTGGTCATAATCCAGATGACGCAGGATCATTTCATTCAAAAAAGAAAGAACGATTCTAAGGGGAGTAGGAGGCAACGGTGGCTGACAAGAGAAGTCAGGGATAGAATAAAACTAAAAGAAAAGATGTATAACACAGCAAAGAGTAGGCGGAAGCCAGAGGATTGGGAAACTTTCATAGGACAACAGAAGGAAACAAAACGGGCAATACGGGCTGAAAAGATGAAGTAGGGGGTGAAGCTGGCCAGGAATATAAAGAATGACAGTAAAAGCTTCTTTAGATAAGTTAAGGGAAAAAGAATAGCAAAGTCAAATGTGGGTCCCTTGAAGGCAGACACGGGTGAAATTATTATGCGTAACAAGGAAATGGCAGAAGAGTTGAATAGGTACTTCGGATCTGTCTTCACGAAGGAAGACACAAACAATCTCCCAGATGTACTGGAGGATCTAAGGGGGTAGAGGAACTGAAAGAAATGTATCATTAGGCGAGAAATAGTATTGGGTAGGCTAATGGGACTGAAGGATGATAAATCCCCTGGGCCTGATGGTCTGCATCCCAGGGTCCTCAGGGACGTGGCTCTAGAATTAGTGGAAGCATTGGTGATCATTTTCCAATGTTCAATAGATTCAGGATCAGTTCCTGTGGATTGGAGGATAGCTAATGTTATCCCACTTTTCAAGAAAGGAGCGAGAGAGAAAACAGGGAATTACAGACCAGTTAGCCTGACTTCGGAGGTGGGAAAGATGCTGGAGTCAATTATTAAAGAGGTAATAATGAGGCATTTGGATAGCAGTAAAAGGATTAGTCTAAGTCAACATGGATTTAAGAAAGTGAAATCATGCTTGACTAATCTTCTGTAATTTTCTGAGGATGTGACAAGTAAAATGGATGAAGGGGAGCCAGTGGATGTAGTGTATCTAGACTTTCAGACAGCCTTTGATAAGATCTCACACAGGAAACTGGTGACTAAAATTAGAGCACATGGTATTGGGGGTAGGGTGTTGACGTGGATAGAAAATTGGTTGGCAGACAGGAAGCAAAGAGTCGGAGTGAATGGGTCCTTTTCAGAATGGCAGGCAGTGGCGAGTGGAGTGCCGCAAGGCTCGGTGTTGGGGCCGCAACTGTTTACCATATATATTAATGATTTGGAAGAGGGAATTAGGAGCAACACTAGCAACTTTGCGGATGACACAAAGTTGGGTGGCAGTGTGAACTGTGAAGAGGATGTTAGGAGGTTGCAGGGAGACCTGGACAGGTTGAGTGAGTGGGCAGATGAGTGGCAGATGCAATATAATATAGATAAATGTGAGGTTATCCACTTTGGCGGGAAAAACAAGGGGGCAGATTATTATCTCAATGGGGTTAGGTTAGGTAAGGGGAAGGTACAGCGAGACCTGGTTGTCCTTGTACATCAGTCACTGAAAGTTGGCGTGCAGGTACAGCAGGCAGTGAAGAAAGCTAATGGAATGTTGGCCTTCATAACAAGAGGATTTCAGTATAGGAGTAAAGAGGTTCTTCTGCAGTTGTATAGGGCTCTGGTGAGACCACATCTGGAGTATTGTGTACAGTTTTGGTCTCCTAATTTGAGGAAGGACATCCTTGTGATTGAGGCAGTGCAGCGTAAGTTCACAAAACTGATCCCTCGGATGGCGGGACTGTCATATGAGGAAAGATTGAAAAGACTAAGGTTGTATTCACTGGAGTTTAGAAGGATGAGGGGGAATCTTATAGAAACATACAAAATTATAAAAGGACGGGACAAGCTAGATGCAGGAAAAATGTTCCCAATGTTGGGCAAGTCCAGAACCAGCGGCCATAGTTTTAGAATAAAGGGGAAGCCATTTAAGACTGAGGTGAGAAAATACTTTTTCACCCAGAGAGTTGTGAATTTGTGGAATTCCCTGCCACAGAGGGCAGTGGAGGCCAAATCACTGGATCGATTTAAGAGAGAGTTAGATAGAGCTCTAGGGGCTAGTGGAATCAAGGGATATGGGGAGAAGGCAGGCACGGGTTATTGATTGGGGACGATTAGCCATGAGCACAATGAATGGCGGTGTTGGCTCGAAGGGCCAAATGGCCTCCTCCTGCACCTATTTTCTATGTTTATTCCAGCATCTGCACTCTCTTCTGCCTTCAAGGTGCATTTGATTTGTTTGTGTCAGTGAAATTGCTCGAGGCATAGTGGAAAGTAGGAAAGAGTGCTATTTTTCCTCCATTCTTTGTGCATGAGTCTATGGATGCAAGCTAATGTCCCTTACATTAATAAGGCATTGTGTCACTGTATGAGCTGCTGAAGTTGCATTACGCTCATCACACTCCTCCATCTCGTCCTCTTCCTGGCCCTCCTTGCAAATTGCACAAAAGGAATGTGACCTCTTCACCTTCCTCCTGCGATTCTGGGTCTCAGTGTAGCACAGCGTTGTACAGAATGCAATAAGCCACAATCATTCAGGCAAGCACCTAGGTGCATGCTAAACAATGCTGCCAAATCTATTGAGGCACTTGGAGCATGTCTCCAGCATGCAAATGGCCTATTCAAAGAGTTGGTGGTGACAGAGCATTCAGTGCAGTGATCCATTGATTAGATTTTCTGACGGATGTCATGAGCTACGTTGGTAATGGGTAACCCTTGGGTGGAGAAGCCAGACCCTTTTGTCACATTGCTATTTTGAAAGCATCAGAGAATTTCACCTACAGCACGGTGAAAACATAACAGTTGCTCTCTCGCAATCTGATGAAGATGTGCAGAAATAACTTTATATGGTTGCATAGCAATGCCATTTTAACACAGTGAAACTCTGCACTTAACAAATGCCTCTGAGTGATCTGGAGATTTGGAGACTGCCAGGTGAGTGCAATTAATTATACTCCAGGCTCATACAAACTCGGCACAGCTGGAAAGCTAAATGTTCATTCATTTTGTCCAATGTCATTGTGGGCTAAGTTAACATAATTGTTGGACCTGGAAAATAGGTCATTAGTCATCTGTCTTTATGCATCTTTTACAATCCAACTGAAAATCCTAGATATGCCATTGATGGAGGGCAAGTAATAGAGACAAAACTGTTGTGTGTGACTTTGACAACCACTGATAATCAACTACCTACAGCTCTGATAAGAGTTGGTCTTTTTCCAGAAGTCATATTCCATGACAAATGTTATCAGTTAGTTCCCATTGCAAGTTACTCTCTCTCCTGTCAATACGTTGATAATCCACTTTCTGTTAATTGCCTCTTTTGTTGTTGCTTGTGTCCAGTTGCTGATGTTCATCATGTTATGTTTCATCTGAGGTCCAGTCAGAAATTGCTTGCACAGCATCCATTTTGATGTGATAGAACAAACATCCAAACTATAGATCATAGCTTCATGTATTGACAAAATCTCTTGAGTGTGTAAAGACACCCTTGAGTACAAAATATTGTGAACAATCTCTTTTCCATCAGCAGGTGCGATAACAGGTATGTGTATTGAGTTTGGGTTTCTCAATTCTCCAAGACTTATTCATCATTGCAGTTACCATTGTATTCCTTTGGGAAATTTGAGGAAGTGGCTAAGACGGTCCATCAAGAACACAGCCCTCACCACTCTCAAAAGCATCTACATGAGGCATGGCCTAATGAAACTGGCATCTAACATCAAAAACCACCATCATCTGTGTAATGCAGTCTTCTCACTACCACCATTGGGCAAGAGATACAGAAGCTTAAAGTCCCACACCACCCTAGGTTCAGGAACTTTCCTACAACCATCAGGTTCTTAAATTGACCTGCTCAGCTCTGTTACTAACGCAGCCAACAAAAAAATTATGATCCAGCTTTTGCACTACCATGGACTTTCTTGTTTTCTTGCAAAACATTCATGGTTTTGCAGTCTTTTTCATTTTAGTGCCTTGCACAAATTATGTTTTTGTGTTCTTTAAGCCTGTGTGCATGTGTGTTGCTAAATGAAGGATTCATTATACCAGTACCTCAACATACAAGTGCGTATAACAATATATTTGAATTGAGGTTGTCGACACAACCCAGTAACAAAGTGCTAACTAGTGTCTGTAGAAACCTCACTGTAGCCAAGATATTAATCACCACATTTTTCTAGAGCGGAGGGTACATATGCTGTCTGATGTGCTGGGGGAATCCCAGATGTTGATGTGTTGAACCTCGCTTTCTCATGGGCTATCATGTTCACAGGTATTGCCACACCTGTTACCCACCTAAACTACTGAATCATAAGGTCAATCCTTTGCAGCAAGGTAAAATTCACCCCCAACCAAGTCTGGATGCAATCTCGGGAAGACGGTCAGACTCTGGAACCTTAAATAACTGATTAATGGACTGTGGGATCCAGGGATACCCGGGAAGTGAATGTTAGATACTTTCCTGACACTCCAAACAAAAAGCACAGAGAATGTTATTTAAGGTAGACAAAAATGCTGGAGGAACTCAGCAGGTGAGGCAGCATCTATGGAGCAAAGGAAATATGCAACGTTTCGGGTCGAGACCCTTCTTCAGACCGATGTGAGGGTCGGGGGGCGGGAAAGAGAAAGGAAGAGACAGAGACAGTGGGTTGAGGGAGAGCTGGGAAGGGGAGGAGAAAGCAGGGACTACCTAAAGTTGGAGAAGTCAATGTTCATACCGCCGGGTTGTAAACTACCCAAGCGAAATATGAGGTGCTGCTCCTCCAATTTACGATGGGCCTCACTCTGGCTATGGAGGAGGCCCAGGACAGAAAGGTCGGATTCAGAATGGGAGGGGGAGTTGAAGTGCTGAGCCACCGAGAGATCAGGTTGGTTATTGCGAACCGAGCGGAGGTGTTGGGCGAAGCGATCGCCAAGCATACGCTTGGTCTCACCGATGTAGAGCAGCAGACACCTAGAGCAGTGGATGCAATAGATGAGGTTGGAGGAGGTGCAGGTGAACCTCTGCCACCTGGAAAGACTGCTTTGGTCCTTGGATGGAGTCAAGGGGGGAGGTACAGCGACAGGTGTAGTATTTCCTGCAGTTGCAAGGCAAAGTGCCAGGAGAGGGAGTGGTTTGGGTGGGAAGGGATGAATGGACCAGGGAGTTACGGAGGGAGCGGTCTCTGCGGAAAGCAGACAGGGGATGAGATGGAAAGATGTGGCCAGTGGTGGGATAACGTTGGAGGTGGCAAAAATGTTGGAGGCTTATTTGTTGTATGGGATGGCTGGTAGGGTGGAAGATGAGGACAAGGGGGACTCTGACCTTGTTGCAAGTGGGGGGATGGGGAGTGAGAGCAGAGTTACGGGGTATAGAAGAGACCCTGGTGAGAGCCTCATCTATAGTAGAAGGGGGGATCCCCCGTTCCTTGAAGAATGAGATATCTCCGATGCCCTGGAGTGGAACGCCTCATCCTGGGTGCAGATGTGGCGTGGAGGAATTGGGAGTAGGGGATGGAGTCCTTAAAGGAAGCAGGGTGGGAAGAAGTGTAGTCCAGATAGCCATGTGAGTCAGTGGGTTTATAGTAGATGTCGGTCAGTAGTCTATCACCTGCGATGGAGATAGTGAGGTCTAGAATTGGTATGGAAATGTCGGAAATGGTCCAGGTGTATTTGAGTGCTGGATGGAAGTTAGTGGTGAAATGGATGAAGTCAGTGAGTTGTGTATGGGTGCAGGAGGTAGCACCAATGCAGTCGTCGATGTAGTGGAGGTAGAGTTCTGGGATAGAGCCATGGTACGCCTCAAACAAAGATTGTTTGACAAACCCTACGAAGAGGCAGGCATATCTTGGGCCCATGCGCTGCCCATAGCTATGCCTTGTATTTGGAGAAAATGGGAGGAGTCAAACAAAAAGTTGTTAAGGGTAAGGACCAGCTCCGCAAGGTGGAGGAGCGTATCAGTAGACGGGGATTGGTTGGTTCTGCGGTCGAGGAAGAAACGGAGGGCTTTAAGACTCTCCTGGTGGGGGATGGTGTAGAGTGACTGGACATCCATGGTGAAGATGAGGGAATGGAGGCCTGGAAAACGGAAGTCATGGAGTAGACGAAGAGCGTGTGAGGTGTCTTGAACATCGGTAGGGAGGGATTTAACCAGGGGGGATAGGATGGAGTCGAGATATGTGGAAATAAGTTCAGTGGGACACGAACAGGCAGAAACAATGTGTCTGCCAGGACAGTCAGGTTCATGGGTTTTGGGGAGAAGGTAAAATCGGGCCGTGCGGGGCTGGGGAACAATGAGGTATTTAATGTTATTTAAGTGCATTTGAATACTTGGGTCATACGATCCAATACGATAGAACTTTATTTATCCCTGGAGGGAAATTGGTCTGCCAGCAGTCATAAAACACAAGATATATGGAACATGAAATTAAAGTTTTGAGTGGAAAGAATTGGGGATGTGCAAAGGTTGGGGGGGGGGGGGGGAGTAGAGAGTCTATCCCATGACTGAAGGGGGAGGAGTTGTACAATTTGATAGCCACAGGGGAAAGTAATCTCCTGTAGCATTCTGTACTGCATCTTGGTGAAACCAGTCTGTTGCTGAAGATATTCCTCAGGTTGACCAATGTGTCATGGAGGGGCTGAGCTGTATTGTCCAAGATGTTCCGCAGTTTGAGGAGAGTCCTCCCCTCCAAAATATCCCCTTCAGATATTATAAATCTGAATGTTAGAAGGAATCTGATCAAAAAGATGTGGAATCCTAAACAAAAAGGGAAAGAACATTGGAGTTTTCATCCATTAGGGGTGGTGGTAAATAGAGGGCAATGAAATTATGTCAACAGGTGAGGATTAATTTGTGCTTCATAAAATTAACTTTTCATCTTTACCTTCTTTGAAATTACTGGATGTTAATTTTGTGCTAGCAATGCTCAGATTACATATACACCCCCTGCAGACTGAAAGTTTTAGGTTATTATTAATAGACATGTTTATTTACACATTTAACAGAAATTTAATTGAACATAAACAACAAAACTGCAGTACAATCTTTCTAAACATGATCTATGAATAATGTTTTCTCACTGTCAACAATAGCAGGCATGGTTGTTTATCGATGCTGCCTCTCACAAGGACTTGTTCCCTGTGAGACTTTCAGAGTAGTTATGTACCATAGTTAATGCACTTATATTGATGTCATCAATTGTTCTGGAATCAAAGTTTAAATCATGGTCTCAAGGTTTCTTTCAAAAGTTCTTTTGGAAACTTCTTAACGATTTGCTGAATTATATCATTAAATTCCTATGTATTTTGGGATATTCTTGAAACTTCATATGTTCAAAATACACTGATAGAATTTAAAAAATAGCATTTTTTTGTAATGCAGAAATATCCAGATAAAATCAAAACCTTTCTGCCAATATGAAGCCTTGAAATAAGAAGCTCAAAGAGTGCATAGATGTGAGTTAAATTGAACAGCACCAAAGGTGGGAGCCTGGCAGGTATCACTTCCCCTTCATGATCCCAACATTTACACGACAGCTCCGTGCATTAACCATTCTTTTCAATGGCTGTATGACTCATTGGGGGTCAATATTTTGAGTGACAATCGACACTTAAAGCTAGTATAAAAAACAGAACAGTAAAATAAATTAGTGGGTCCAATGAAAAAGCAAAGAGTTTGGTTATTGTTTAGTTTGTGTAGTGATACAGCACGGAAACAGACCCTTTGGCCCAACGAGTCCGCACCGACCAGCGATCTCCACACATTAACACTATCCTACACACACTCTAGTGAAAATTTACCATTTACACTTATGCCAGCCAATTAACCTACAACATGTACATCTTTGGAGTGTGGGAGGAAACCGAGTGTGGGAGAAAAGGGAGAACGTACAAAATCTGTAATGACTGCACCCATAGTCGGGATCAAACTTAGTTCTCAGGGCTCTACCGCTGCACCACCATGCCACCCCAATGCCATCAATGTTTATGTTGGTGTTTTGGGTCCGGTTCCTGATGCAGGTTATCAACCTAAAACATTAACACATACATTTTGCCACTGCAGATACTGCTTGACCCTTTGAATTTTACTTCGGAGTCACGTGAGTGACTACGTGAAGAAGACCCGTCAGGGCGCATGCGCGTCATTACGTCTGACGCATTGGCGCGAACGGCAGCAGGAGGAGGAGCTCCTCCTGCAGGTGAGTAGTTTAGAAGCTCCACCAAAGTCGGGGAGACTTTGGAGCAGTTAGTAAAAAGAGAAAATTGTTCCTGTGTTTTATCCCCACGATACAGGAACAAGGGAAAAATCAACAAGGTGCAGGCGTGCTACGGACAACGGGAGAGAGAGCTGCGGGAGCGCAGTCACTGAAAGGCAGCCTGTCACCTCTGGGGAGTCGCAAGCCAGTAGCGGTGCGGCGACAGACTTGGCACTCCCAAGTGCCCAGCCGGGAACACAGCCAATGCCAGTCGGGAGGTAGGCAAAAGCCAAGTCTGTCAGGCCCATTGACTCCGCAGAGTCGGGCCAGGAGAGTCCCGTCCAGGACAGGATACCGTGCCCCAGCGGTTATCCAAAAGGAGCAGCTCATACAGGGGCTGCTCCACAAAGCCACACTCCAGGAGGAGTTGTTTGGGCGGGAGGCCGTGGGGAAGGCTCCGCCGGCAGTGCCTGGTAGAGGCCTGCTTGAAAGCACCCTCTTTCAAGAGGTTAGTGCAGAAGGGCTGTTCTTAGAGGAATGGAAACAAATTACCTCAGATATGTTTATACTGAAGGTTATTGAAGGGTTTCGAATAGAGCTTAATGCAAATTCTGATTTACCCATGCAACATGTTCCAAAAAGGAGTTTGACTTCAGTATCACTGAACAATTGGAAGTTCAGGTGGAACTTGCAAGCTTATGTAATAAAGGTGTAATTGCTAAGGCAGTTTACCAAAGCCAACAGTTTGTGTCCAGTGTCTTTCCCAGACCAAAAAAGGATGGGGGATGCAGAATTATACTGGACCTGAATTATACTGGACCCTTTTGTACGGTATAGACATTTTAAGATGGAAACGTTTGTGACGGCTAAGCAACTTGTTTCCAGAGGATGCTATATGGCAACTATAAATCTTAAAGATGCGGATTATTCAGTGTCTGTTCATTTGCAGGATTGAAGATATTTAAAATTCAGCTGGATGGGGGCAATTATCGCAATACAATGCACTGCCTAATGGTTTGTCTTCAGCTCCTAGAGTGATTACAAAGTTGTTAAAACCTATTCTAGGCATGATGAGAAGTCAAGGGCATGTGCTCATGGCTTAACTAGATAATAGGACAATCAAAGGAAACAGCTGAAGCATCAGTGGCAGTTGTTAAACCCACTTTTCAAAGAGTGGGCTTCATAACCCATCCAGAGAAATCTAAATTAACACCTGTGACAAAAATTGACTATTTGGGTTTCACAATAGACTCAATCAACATGATTGTGACCTTGCCGAGGCTAAAAAGGGTAGAGCTAATTGAGAGCTGTATCAAGTTAATTGCTGACACACAGCCTTCAATTAGCCAGGTGGCGAGTCTGCTTGGGAAATTGGTGGCAGCATTTCCAGCAGTTCAATGGTGGCCACTTTATTTTCAACAATTACAAAGGTCAAAGGAACAAGCACTGACGATACATTTGGGTCATTATAATAGGTCTATGCTTCTGTCAGTACAGGCTGTTGCTGATGTACAATGGTGGATTCAGCATGTGTCCACTAGTTGTTCCAAAGTGTTATTGGACCAAGCTTCCATGATTTTGCAGACAGATGTCAGTGCACTTGGGTGGGGTGCTAATGATACGAGATCCAGCTGTGGAGGCAGATGGACGTTGCTTCTGCAAACATGGGGAATTAACCATTTAGAGCTTTTAGGAGTATTTTATTGACTCAAGGCTTATTGCACTAACAAAACTAGCTTGCATGTGCAGTGCCAAATAGACAATACTACAGCAGTTGCTTATATTAATCACATGGGTGGAATCAAATCGTTATCATGTGACAGGTTGGCAAATCAAATTTGGACCTGGTGTATGGATAGAGATATTTGCATTTCAGCTATCTATCTGCCAGGGAAACTTAATGTAGTAGCAGATGCCAGGTCACGAAAATTCCGTGATAATACAGAGTGGATGTTGAACCAGGATGTGTTCAAGAACATAATACTTCTATATGGAATGCCAGATATCGATTTGTTTGCATCCAGGCTTAACCACCAGCAGCCAAAATATGTTTCATGGGAACCAGATCCAGGGGCAGTGGCAATTGACGCTTTTTCACTAAATTGGGATGATATGTTTGTGTACATTTTCCCACCATTCTGCCTCATAGGTCGGTGTTTGCAAAAAATCAAGCAGGATGCCGCTTCAGGGTTTTTGGTGATACCAAATTGGCCAAGTCAACCATGGTTCCCTTTGATGTTACAGATAGCGATCCAACCTCCTTTGCTGATTCCAAAGAGTAAGAATTTGCTGGAGCATCCGGTAATGCGTGAAGTTCATCGGTTATGTGATCGTATTGATCTGTTAATTTGCAGGTTTTAAGAAGGCCTTACATGGGTCGAGGGCTTTCTAGGCGAACAGTGGATATGCTCACTGCAGCCTGGAGAAAGAGTACTCAACAGCAGTATATAACGTAAAAAAAATGGGAACAATATTGTGTTGGAAAGAATATTCAATATGATACTGTAGTTATTGAAAATGTGTTAGAGTTTTTATCCACACTTTGTTATGATGAGGGTCTTAGCTATAATAATAATAATAATACATTTTATTTATATAGCGCCTTTCAGGACTAGTGCTATCAATACAGCTAGAAGTGCTTTGTCCGCATATCTTGTAATAGGTACACGGACACAAAGTATAGGTTCTCACCCTCTCATATCGAGGTTGATGAAAGGAATCTTTAATTCCAAACCGCCTAAGCCTAGGTATATGGTTATCTGGGATGTAAGTGTTGTTCTTAACATGCTTCGTCATTGGGTCCCTGTCACGTCTATGACTTTGTCAAAATTAACCATGAAGTTGGTTATGCTAATGGCATTGGTGTCAGTACAGAGAGTGCAGACTTTGCAAAAACTTCAGTTAGTTAGAATGGAAGTGACTACAGAGAATGTTATGTTTTATATTTATGACCTGCTCAAACAAAGCAGGCCAGGTGTGACAGGTTTTAAGATTGTGTTCTCAGCATATCCTACAGCTCCATGTTTATGTGTAAGGACACATTTGTTACATTACATTGAAGCCACAAGGGCTTTAAGACATGAAGAAACAGGATTATTTGTCAGTTACAAGAAGCCACATAAAAGAGTGGCAGTTCAGACTATCTTAAGCTGGTTAAAGCAAGTGTTGGTTCAGGCAGGAATTAACACTGATGTGTTTACATCTCATTCCACTAGGGCAGCAGCAACATCGGCGGCCAGGGCGATGGACGTTCCCATCGACCATATATTAAAAGCCGCAGGGTGGCAAAATGAACTTGTGTTTCAGCAATACTACCATCGGCCGATTGCCGATGGAGAGCTGTTTGCCAACTCAATATTGAGTGCTGTTGCTATTGTTTAAATTCTGTTTTTCAATACTGTTTAATTCTGTTTCGTTAGTTGCCCTAAATTAAGAGGGTTTATTATTTGTTTTATGACCAAAAATATAACTGTTTTTTTGCATGATATTCAGTGTCATGTTTACAGCATTATTGATTATACTCAGAGTCAATCGATGCAGTGAGAAGCCGGGATTTTGATCTGCGGCATAAAATCACAGAGCTTTGAAATCTTCACGTAGTCACTCACGTGACTCCGAAGTAAAATAGTAAGATTAAACGAGAACTTACCAGTTTGAAATTTGATCTTTATTTTAATGAGGAGTTACATTGGTGATTATGTGCCCACCACGCCCAACCCTCTCTCATAGAAAAAAGGTTGTAATGGTAGTTCTCATGTTCCTCATCTTAATATGTTACTTCAATTATTGTGTTGTCTGTGATTTCCTACCGCTGCTTTGAAGATTGACGCGCATGCGCCCTGACGGGTCTTCTTCACGTAATCACCAACGTAACCCCTCATAAAATAAAGGTCAAACTTCAAACTGGTAAGTTCTCATTTAATCTTACTATTCTTCCAGTGTTCTGCTTTAGGTTCCAGATCTACAGCCTCTTTTGCCTGGTGGTGGTGACAGCATTTCAGAAAGCATTTGATAAGGTCCACAAAGGAGATTAGTGGGCAAAATTAGGGCACATGGTAGAGTGCTGACATGGATAGAAAATTGGTTGGCAGACAGGAGACAAAGAGTAGGGATTAACGGGTCCCTTTCGGAATGGCAGCCAGTGACTAGTGGTGTACCGCAAGGCTCGGTGCTGGGACCGCAGCTATTTACAATATACATCAATGATTTAGATGAAGGGATCCAATGTAACATTAGCAAATTTGCAGATGATGCAAAGCTGGGTGGCAGTGTGAACTGTGAGGAGGATGCTATGAGAATGCAGGGTGGACAGGTTGGATGAGTGGGCAGATGAATGGCAGATGCAGTTTAATGTGGATAAATTTGAGGTTATCTACATAGGTAGCAAAAACAGGAAGGCAGATTATTATCTAAATGTCAAGTTGAGAGAATGGGAAGTACAACGGGATCTGGGGGTCCTTGTTCATCAATCAATGCAAGTAAGCATGCAGGTACAGCAGGCAGTGAAGAAAACGAATGGCATGTTGGTCTTCATAGCAAGAGGATTTGAGTATAGGAGCAAAGAAGCCCTTCTGCAGTTGTATGGGGCCCTTGTGAGACCACACCTGGAGTATTGTGTGCAGTTTTGGTCCCCTAATTTGAGGAATAACATTCTTGCTATTGAGGTAGTGCAGCGTAGGTTTACAAGGTTAATTCCTGGGATGGAGGGGCCGTCATATGCTGAGAGAATGGAGTGGCTGGGCTTGTATACTCTGGAGTTTAGAAGGATTAGAGGGGATCTTATTGAAACATATAAGATTATTTAGGGTTTGGATACGCTAGAGGCAGGAAACATGTTCCCGATGTTGGGGGAGTCCAGAACCATGGGCCGCAGTTTAAGAATAAGGGCTAAGCCATTTATAACGGAGACGAGGAAACACTTTTTCACACAGAGAGTTGTGAGTCTGTGGAATTTTCTGCCTCAGAGGGCGGTGGAGGCTGGTTCTCTGGATACTTTCAAGAGAGAGCTAGATAGGGCTCTTAAAGATTGCGGAGTCAGGCGATATGGCGAGAAGGCAGGAACGGGATACTGATTGGGGATGATCTGCCATGATCACATTGAATGGCTCGAAGGGCCGATTGGCCTACTCCTGTACCTATTGTCTATTGTCTATTGTCACAGCAGAAGTTTACATGGGAGACTGACAAGGACAGTATTAAATGGAGAGAATAGCTCCACAATTTACGGGCAATTAAGTTTCCGCCCATCCATTCTTTCTTATGACGTAGAAAGAGGCTATTCATCGAGTCTATGCAATCCCAACCCCAAATAAATTTTCTGTGGTACCTTTTTTTTCTATATTCTCATCAGCTCCCAGATACTAGTGCCCACCTGCACACATATGCAATAAAATAAACTACCGTAAACCTAAACTGAACAAGGAATAACTTGCAGGGTCCAATTAACTTGGGGGTATGAGAGGAAATTGCAACACTCATAGAAAAGCCAGAGTCCTTGGTGTAAAACAGGTGAGAATGCCAGCATCAGGAGGTAAGCAAGCCCTTTAGACCCACACTGCTAAAGTGGTGGAGGAGATGGTGGTGGAACTTAAAACCAGAAGTCGAAGTCCAATGATTTGGATGCCATCCTGCCAAAGAGATGCTGGACTTACCCAATCCAAAATAGTCACAGAATACATAATGCTTTATAGCACAAATTGAACCATTTGACTTATTTTTGGAATCAAGATATTGCTGGCAAGGCCAGCATTTATGGCTTGCATTCTGGATGGGAATATTATTGGAGATGTCTCGTTGTTTCATTAATTCTTGAACAGCCAGCCCATCACCATTCACAAGTAGATCCGATGAGACAGCGTAGCTTTCATCAAATCTTTTTATCATCCTCAAGTTTGGGGGACCCAACATGTAACTATGTAAGACAAGGCTACAACACTGCCAACTCCCAAACTCTGTTCTGAGTGGATACTCGTCTTGTCTTTCTCCTGAGTTGCTTGCCATCAAAAAAGCAAATCTTCAGTAAAATACATTTATTTCACTTGATGTAAAAAAAACTGAGAACACTGAATATATAACTGCTGTGGGATCAGACATCCCAGCTGTAGTGCTGAATTCTTGCACTCCAGTGATCGACATGCCTCCAGCCAAGTTGTTGCAGTATAGAAACAAGACTGGCATCTACCTGGCAATGTGAAAAATTGCCCAGGTATATCCTGTTCTCAAATAGCAGAACAAATTCAATCTAGCTAATTACTGCCCAATGCATCCACCTTCAATCTTCATCTAAGTGCTTGAATGTGCTGTCAACTATGCTGTTAAGTGCCATTTACAATAACCAGGTTGTTGATGCACAGAAGGACACAAAGTGGTGGAGTAACTCAACGGTCAGGCAGCATCTCTGGAGAACATTGCTTGGTGACATTTCAGGTCGGGACCCTTGTACAGATTGATACTTTAGAAGGGTACCCACCTTAAATGTCACTTAGCGATGTTCTCCAGGAATGCCACGTGACCCGTTGAGTTACTCCATCACTCTGTTTCCTTTTGTGTAAATCTGCATCTGCAGGTCCTTGTTTCTCCATGAGATGTGCTGTGAAGCTGACCTCCTTTTATCTATCTGCTCACAATCTATATCCCTCCATTCCCTTCATGTTCATGTTCATGTTCATGCACCCATCTAAAATGCCACTATTGTATCTGTCTCCAGCACTAGTGTTGCAGCACTTTACAGGCACTTACCACCCCCTCTGTGTACAAAAACTAGCCCATCACATCTTCTTTTATCTTTGCCCGCTCTCCTTAACCCGCTCTCCTTACCACCCCCTCTAGCCTTCAGTATTTCCACCCTGGGATATAGATTCTGATTGTCTATTCGATCTATGCCTCATAATCTCAAATACTTCTATGAGGTCTCCTCAACCTCCAGCATTCCAACGAAAACAATCCACGTCTGTCCAACCTCTCCTTCGAGCTAATGCCCCCTGACCCAGGCATCATTCTGGTAAACCTCCTCTGCACCCTTTCTGAAGGCTGCACATCCTTTCTATATTGGGGTGACTAGAATTGCATGTGAAATGTTGCTTTACTTAGGTTAACAGTCTAACAAGTCCTATAAAGTTTCTTTAAGATGACTGACTGATGAAGTCTATGACTGACTTACTGAACATAAGTTGATGGGTATCAAATCCTTATTTGGAGTCATATCTTGCATAAAGGAAGGTGATCATGATTGTTAAAGGTGAATCATTTCAGCCCCATTCCCTCACTACAGGTATCCCTCCAGCAGGGCCATAGGCCCAACCATGATCATCGATGATTGCTCAACCAATTCCATACGCAACTCTTCTGCAATTAAAACAATCCACCATTGCCTGCAACAAATACTTTCAGACATGTGTTAATGTGGCAAGTGACATTTGTACAACAAAAATAATTGTCATTTGATGGCATCACCTTGTCCAAGTTCTGAGAGTCATCATTGACCAGAAACTCAACTGAACCAAGAACAGGTCAGAGGCAAGGTGGCTGTAGCAGTGACAACTTCTTACACATTAAAGCTTTTCATAGGTAGGGATTGCTCTCATCATTGGCATGGCCTAACACAGTGACATGTGGTTGAGGTCCTCAATGATCATTAACACATGATATGCAATCGTGCTGCTGTGGAGTTCAGTTATATTTCAACGCTAAATGATTGGATGTGTTATATTTTTGGGGATATCCTAAAGTGATATTATATTTTATTATAATTATAAATAGGTCTTAATGATAGCAAGTGGTTATTTATCATGGATTAAATATTTATCTTCAATTCATTTTTATGACAGTACTTAAAAATAATCTTGAATTAGGGATGTAATTATATTACTTAATTTCCTGACACGTGTGTTGAGAAGGTTGTTGGAGCACCTGTGAGTTTCAACAAAGAGAGCATTGAAAGAACCAATGGACAAAGAAAGATTAAAATCACTTTGAAATGCTCCTTTTCGTTGGGTTCATCATAATTTGTTATAATCGTAGTTGTATATGCAAAGCATCCACATATTCTACAAAAGCCAGAGGCCATGAGGAATTGATTATATACCCAGTTAGTTGAGGCTCTGCCAAAATCAAAAAGTCAAGACAGATTTATGCCCTACATTGATAGAAATCTAATGAAATCTTTGAAAAGGATTGTTATCAGAATGTTCTCCTGCTCAACATTTAGACATCAGAAAGAAAAAAAAGAAATAATTAACAAGATTTTTCATTGGACCAATAACAAGGGGCCCAACAAAGTTTAATTCAGATATGCCTGTCATGTTGCTTTTTAGAAAGGACATTCACAGTGAACAGTAGGATCATAGGAAGTGTTGTAGAGCAGAAGGATCTAGGAGTACAAGTATATCATTCTTTGAAAGTGACAATTGCAAGAAGTAAGGGTGGTGAAGAAGGATTTTGGCATGTTGGTCTTCATCAGCCAAGGCATTGGCTTTTAATGTTGGGACATAAAGTTACAGTTGTTCAAGACACTGGTGAATATTGTGTTCAGTTTTAGTTACCCTGTAATTTGCGGATGACACAAAGCAGGGTGGAAGTGTGAGCAGCGAGGAGGATGCTATGAGGCTGAAGGGTGACTTGGATAGATTGGGTGAGTGGGTAGATGCATGGCAGATGTAGTATAATGTGGATAAATGTGAGGTTATCCACTTTGATGGCAAGAACAAGAGGCAGGTTATTATCTGAATGGTGTCATATTAGGAACAGGGGAGGTGCAACAAAACCTGGATGACCTTGTACATCAGTCAATGAAAGTAAGCATGCGAGTACAACAGGTATTGAAGAAAGCAAATGGCATGTTGGCCTTTATAGTGAGAGGATTTGAGTGTAGGAACAAGGAGGTATTGCTGCAGTTGTACAGTGCCCGAGTGAGACAACATCTGGAGTATTGTGTGCAGTTTTGGTCTCCTAATTTGAGGAAGGACATTCTTGCTATGGAGGGAGTGCAGCGTAGGTTCACCAGGTTAATTCCCTGGAAGGCGGGACTGATATATGATGAAAGAATGGGTCGACTGGGCATGTATTCACTGGAATTTAGAAGGGTGAGAGGAGATCTTATAGAAACATATAAAATTCGTAAAGGATTGGACAGGCTTAATGCAGGAAAAAAAATCCCGATGTTGGGGGATTCCAGAACGAGGGATCACAGTTTAAGAATGAGGGATAGGCCATTTAGGACTGAGATGAGGAAAAACTTCTTCACCCAGAGAGTTGTGAATCTGTGGAATTTTCTGCCAAAGAAAGCAGTGGAGGCCAATTCACTGGATGTTTTCAAGAGTGAGTTGGATTCAGCTCTTAGGGTTAAAGGAATCAAGAGATATGGGGAAAAAAAGCAGGAACAGGGTACTGATTTAGGATGATCAGCCATGATCATATTGAATGTCAGTGCTGACTCGAAGGGCCAAATGGCCTATTCCTGCACCTGTCTGAAGAAGGGGTTCGGCCCGAAACATTGACTATCTTCTTCGCTCCATAGATGCTGCTGCACCCGCTGAGTTTCTCCAGCATTTTTGTGTACCTTCGATTTTCCAGCATCTGCAGTTCCTTCTTTAACACCTATTTTCTCTGTGCCTGTGTCTAATAAGAAAGTTGTCATTAATCTGGAAAGAGTGCTGAGAAAATGTATGAGGATCCCCCAGATCCCCCAGAGCTGTAGGAAGAGGTTCGGCAGGCTGGAACTTTACTTCTTGGAGTGCAAGGATGATATTATAGAGATGTATATGATCATGAGGGGAATAGATTTTAGTTTAGTTTAGTTTAATTTGTTGTCACTTGTACCAAGGTATTGTTGCATGCTAACCAGTAGGCAGAAAGATAATACACCGCTCTCCTTCTGCTGTCCATCACTTGTCCCACATCATTTACTCATCACTCCAAGATTGCCAACTGACTCAGATTTAAGAAGTATGTTTCCTTCTTTTGAAATCCTGTCATGTTCTTAATCATCCCTCTCTCTGCAAGCTCCTCCAGTCCTACATTTCCATAAGCATACTTCCAAGGCTGGCCACTGCAGAATGATAGAATCATAGTGTGATGCTGCATGGAACCAGGCCCATTTTTCCATCTTGCCCACACCAACCAACATGACCCATCTACACTAGTCCCACCTGCCTGTGTTTGGGTTATATCCCTCTATGCCGGTCCTATCAATGTACCTGTCTAAATGTTTCTTAAATGTTGCAATAGTACCTGCCTCCATACACCCACCACTCTTTATTTGAAAAGGTTGCCTCTCAAGTTCCTATTAATTCTTCCCCCCATCACCTTAAACCTATGTCCTCTGGTTCTCCATTCCTCTCCACTCGGCAAGGGACTCTGTGTGTCTACCCAATCTATTCCTCTCATGATTTGGTACACTATTCCCAAATGAAATACTGAATCTCTTCACTTAGTGAATGTGTATTTGGCACCCAAATTTCTTGGATCCTTAGAAGAAATTGCTACCTTATTTTTACCTGAATCTCCATTTAAAAATGCTGTTTAGACAATAGACAATAGGTGCAGGAGTAGGCCATTCGACCCTTCGAGCCAGCACCACCTTTCACTGTGATCATGGCTTGCCCACTTTTAAATCTTTGAACAAATCTTTGGCCATACATTCTACCCTGTGTGGCTTAGCATTGATGTATTATTTGCTATTATTTATTTGCAATGCTTAGGGACTATAAATTTAAAGTTGATGTTCTTGTTTCTATTTTTAGTTAGGCACCAAAGTCATGAGATTCACTGCAATCAACCAAGTCTAATGGCCTAATAGTTAGATTTTGGCTTGTTGTCTCACTTGCTGATGCTGCAGCAGAATACTTCAGCACAAAGGGTTTAGAGAAACTCACAGTCTGGAAGCAAAATGTTTGCTTGGACTGCTTCTCACTGATAAAAGGAAATGAGATATAGACTTCCCTCATGCAATATTGGACGGCCAAGTGTGAAATGTTGCAGAATGCACTTGAACCATCAAAGTTCAAAGTCACAGCAAGCTTCACAGACATTGCCAACGTGCACCTCTCTTTGCTCTGGGTTTGCATTTAAAGTGGATCAGATGGGTACTTTCAGTGAGGACCTCTTTACTAAACTATGGACACTAGTTTCTGTGCTTGATGCATAAGATTAACCTATCCAAAAAAATAGCCACTTTCCTTCTCCTTTTCATCCTTAACTAAATAAATGACTGATTAATCTGGAATTTAGCATTAATAGGGATTATTTGGCCTAAAGCCCTGCTCTCATCTGTGTCACCAACATCTACCTGACGATGTCCTGCCATTGTCAGTCCAACTATACCCAGAAAGGGATCCTTTCAAATAATTTCAATTCATCCATCCAACCAGCCCTCCCAATCGTTCACATCCACTCAGTCCCTGGTTTTCTGTTTGACCTCTTCCTTCACCCATCCTCCCATTCACATCTCATCTACACAGACTGCCATTCCCCATTATCTAAAAATGACCTCTGTGTTTAATCCTTCCTACCAGGAGGTGATTGATTATTCGCTACCATCCTCCCTTCAGCCATCCACTCTCCAAGGTAAATACTCGTTATTTTGGGGAAACTGTTAATTTCCAATTTCTTTGCTTTGAATTAATTCTGCTCATGCTTCTGTCTTTATTTGCCCAATCAATATATTTGCTATGACATAAAAGATAGGGCTAAGGTGCTTATGGAAAGAAATATTTTGTTGTTGCAACTCCATTTGATTTGCAGTTATGGCAAGATAGCAAAATTACAATCATATTTGTGCGAAAAAGCACATAATGGGCTTCAGTGAAGGAGACATCGTACTTAATATTTACAATACACTATAGAAGAAGATAGATATTGTTTTTGAAATGATTCCTCTGTAAAAGTATTTTACAAAGCATTCCAGTCAAATTAATGAAATAAGACATAACATAATACTTTAAAAAAATATATAGTTGGTGAATAGTATCCTCTGTCAAAGAAGAAATGAAGAATGAATAAACAATTGCGAATACATTTTAAAAATGATTCCTGAATGTCTCCAAGAATGATTCCAGGAAAGAGTGGGTTAGCATATGATGAGCGTTTGACTGCACTGGGCCTCTGCTCGCTGGAGTTTAGAAGGTTGAGGGGCAACGTCATTGAAACTTACAGAATAGTAAAAGGCATTGATAGAGTGGATGTGGAAAGGACGTTTCCACTGGTGGGAAAGTCTAGTACCTGAGGTCATGGCCTCAGAATTAAAGGGCTCTCTTTTAGAAGGGAGTTGAGGAGGAATTTCTTTAGTCAGAGGGTAGTTAATCTGTGGAACTCATTTCCACAGAGGGCTGTGGAGGCCAAGTCAGTGGATATTTTTAGGGCAGAGTTAGACAAATTCTTGATTAAAATGATTAACAAGGATTATGGGAAGAAGGCAGGAAAAAGGGATTAGGAGGCAGAGATCAGCCATGATTGAACGGCGGATGAGATTCGATGGGCCGAATGGCCTAATTCTGCTCCTATAACTTGTGAACTTGTGAACGTGAACATTTTAAAAATTGCTTATTCACAAGAATAAAAGGCAACAATGGCCATGAATAAATATTCATATACAAATTTGTGGATAGGTACGTAGTCATAAATAGGATTTCAACAATTTATTGTCTATATTTATTAATTCAATTTATAGCAGAATGTTTAAAAGTAACTGACAATTTATCTGTGAGAAATTTTTGGATAAATACACCAAAGCCTTGTGATTGTATAGTAAAGAATTTTGACTGACAAAATATGTGGGGGATAGACATTAGCATTTTTGGTGAATTTGATCAAAAGGTTAATGTGGGAAAGTGTTCAATTAGATGTTCGGCTGAAGCTCTGAAATCAGTTGTGTCTGAGTTATTGCAGTATGGTACGAAGGAATGACTGCTGCTTAAATGTCAGTGCTCACTATCATCGCTTCAGGGATTTGTAATCCTCTCTATCCATTCACTGAGAGGAATGTGTCTCCCACTCCATGACCTGGCAGGGAACATGTAATATTTCCTAAGCAAGTGGAATCCTTGGTCTAAACCTTTGACTACAATCGTTTGTGTATGCACCATTATAAAGAAAGGGAAAATGAATGGAATGTCAATAATATGTTTCCAAAATAAGCT
The DNA here is from genome assembly GCA_038087875.1 of Malacoraja senta. NCBI lineage: Eukaryota > Metazoa > Chordata > Chondrichthyes > Rajiformes > Rajidae > Malacoraja > Malacoraja senta. The sequence goes on from JAXLNO010000752.1 coordinate 198,512, forward strand.
ATGTAATAAAAAATATTTATTGAGAAAATGTGGCTCGGTTCAACTCCAACAGTAGGATAAAGGTGTTAAAAGATTAATAAAAAACTATTCATCAGCATCAACTTCAAATACTATACATGCATTCTAGATAATTGAGAGCATTCTACCTATTTTTCAGATCCATTCTTCTCTGAAATTATAATGCTTTTGTGAACCATAGCCAAAATAGCTGCAAATAAATAGTACCATTTAAATAATTGCAGACTTGTTTGTGATGCATGTAAGATATGATTTTTTTTTCATTGACACCAAATCACTTTTTTCTTTAAATTGTAAATATGATTTAGAACATATTTTCTTACACTATTTTGTTATTATGAGAATAGTTAAATAATCACCATTACATTCAGCAAAGCCGTCCCCATCCAAAATACATTTATGAAAAGATTAGTCACATATGTTAGCTTGGTCTCTAAATTTGCCAGAGAGGAATATCATTTCTGGCATTGAATCAGGTGAATAATGATGTCATATTTTTGGCTTGCTTGGAAATAATTTCCTTCTGTTCTTTCTTGACTTTACGTCTTTCAGGAAATTAATAATGCATCAAAGTACTACCTACCACAGACATGCCATATACATCAGGAACCTGCAGTGGAACTAAAGGACATTGCTGTAATGCTTCTGCAGATGTACCTTTCCATAACCAGCAAAAATAATATAAAACTTGGAAGGATACAGAAATCAGCTGTCAGATTAGTATCTGTTCGATATTTAATTGCAGTGATGTATTTTCCAGGTATTCGTAATGCTAATCAGCTAAATGTTTCGAGCAAGAATGCACTAATGAACAATCTGACGCAGAAAATATGTAGGCTTGAGACATTTTTCATTTCTTGTTTCACTGTCAGCTCGGCTATGCAAAATTTAGTACACGTTGATTGCTCCAAAATAAGCTTTTATTTTATATATTATCTGTCTTTATAAAGTTTCTCCCACTTTA
>JAXLNO010000752.1:199693-245172 GCA_038087875.1 Malacoraja senta
GACTTATCCACTTTTATATGTTTCAAAAGCGTCAGTACTTCCTCTTCTTTGATCCTCATAGTTTCCATTGCTACTCTGCTTGTTTCCCTTACCTCACATAATTCAATATCCTTCTCCTTGGTGAATACTGAAGAAAAGAAATTGTTCAATATTTCCCCCATCTCTTTTGGCTCTGCAGAATCTTTAGCGGACCAATTTTATCCCTCGTTATCCTTTTGCTATTAATATAGCTGTAGAAACCCTTTGGATTTACTTTCACCTTACTTGCCAAAGCAACTTCATATCTTCTTTTAGCTTTTCTAATTTCTTTCTTAATATTCTTTTTACATTCTTTATACTCCTCAAGCACCTCATTTACTCCATGCTGCCTATAATTATTGTAGTTCTCTCTCTTTTTCCGAACCAAGTGTCCAATTTCCCTTCAAAACCATGGCTCTTTCCAATTATTACTCTTTCCTTTCAACCGAACAGGGACATAAAGATTCTGTACTCTTAAAATGTCACCAAAATTGTACACCATATTCCAGAATTGTCCTCACCAATGCCTTGTACAATTTTAACATTCCATCCCAACTTCTATACTCAATGCTCTGATTTATAAAGGCCAGCACACCAAAAGCTTTCTTTACCACCCTATCTACATGTGATTCCACTTTCAGGGAACTATGCACAGTTATTCCTAGATCCCTCTGTTCAACTGCATTCCTCAATTCGCTACCATTTACCATGTACGTCCTATTTTGATTTGTCCTGCCGAGATGTAGCACCTCACATTTATCAGCATTAAACTCCATCTGCCATCTTTCAGCCCACTCTTCCAAATGGCCTGTCTCTCTGTAGACTTTGAAAATCTTCTTCATTATCCACAACACCACCTATCTTAGTATCATCTGCATACTTACTAATCCAATTTACCACACCATCATCCAGATCATTGATGTATATGACAAACAACAGTGGACCCAACACAGATCCCTGAGGCACCCCACTAGTCACCGGCCTCCAACCTGACAAACAGTTATCCACCATTACTCTCTGGTATGTCCCATTCAGCCACTGTTGAATCCATCTTGCTACTCCACTATTAATACCCAACAATTGAACCTTCTTAACCAACCTTCTATGTGGAACCTTGTCAAAGGCCTTACTGAAGTCCATATAGACAACATCCACCACTTTACCCTCGTCAATTTCCCTAGTAACCTCTTCAAAAAATTCAAGAAATTTAGTCAAACATGAACTCCAGGCACAAATCCACGTTGACTGTTCCTAATCAGACCCTGTTTATTCAGATGATTATATATATATTATCTCTAAGTATCCTTTCCATTAATTTGCCCACCACTGAAGTCAAACTAACAGGTCTAAAATTGCTAGGTTTACTCTTAGAACCCTTTTTGAACAACGGAACAACATGCGCAGTACGCCAATCCTCTGGCACCATTCCCGTTTCTAATGACATTTGAAATATTTCTGTCATAGCCCTGCTATTTCTACACTAACTTCCCTCAATGTCCTAGGGAATATCCTGTCAGACCTGGAGACTTATCCACTTTTATATGTTTCAAAAGCGTCAGTACTTCCTCTTCTTTGATCCTCATAGTTTCCATTGCTACTCTGCTTGTTTCCCTTACCTCACATAATTCAATATCCTTCTCCTTGGTGAATACTGAAGAAAAGAAATTGTTCAATATTTCCCCCATCTCTTTTGGCTCTGCAGAATCTTTAGCGGACCAATTTTATCCCTCGTTATCCTTTTGCTATTAATATAGCTGTAGAAACCCTTTGGATTTACTTTCACCTTACTTGCCAAAGCAACTTCATATCTTCTTTTAGCTTTTCTAATTTCTTTCTTAATATTCTTTTTACATTCTTTATACTCCTCAAGCACCTCATTTACTCCATGCTGCCTATAATTATTGTAGTTCTCTCTCTTTTTCCGAACCAAGTGTCCAATTTCCCTTCAAAACCATGGCTCTTTCCAATTATTACTCTTTCCTTTCAACCGAACAGGGACATAAAGATTCTGTACTCTTAAAATGTCACCTTTAAATGTCCTCCATTTCTCTTCTACATCCTTCCCATAAAACAAACTGTCCCAATTCACTCCTTTTAAATCCTTTCGCAACTCTTCAAAGTTACCCTTTCTCCAATCAAAATCTCACCCCTTGGTCCAGTTCTGACCTTCTCCATAATTATATTGAAACTAATGGTATTGTGATCACTGGACCCGAAGTGCTCCCCAACACATACCTCCATCACCTGAACTGTCTCATTTCCTAACAGGAGGTCCAGCACTGCCCCTTCTCTAGTAGGTACCTCTATGTATTGCTGCAAAAAACTATCCTGCACACATTTTACAATCTCCAAACCATCCAGCCCTTTTACAGAATGTGTTTCCCAGTCTATGTGTAGAAAATTGAAATCTCCCACAATCACTACCTTGTGCTTACTACTAATATCTGCTATCTCCTTACATATTTGCTCTTTCAATTCTCGCTCCCCATTAGGCTGTCTGTAATACACCCCTATAAGTGTTGATACACCTTTCCCATTTCTCAGTTCCACACAAATAGCCTCCCTAGACGAGCCCTCTCATCTATCCTGCCAAAGCACTGCTGTAATATCTTCCCTGACAAGCAATGCAACACCTCCACCTCTTGCCCCTCCAATTCTATCACACCTGAAGCCAAGAAATCCTGGAATATTTAGTTTCCAATCACAGTCATCCTGCAACCATGTTTCAATAATCGCCACAACATCATACTTCCAGGTGTCAATCCAGGCTCTAAGCTCATCCACCTTTCTTACAATGCTCCTAGCAATAAAATATACACATTTAAGAAACCCACCACCTCTTATTCTCTGTTTGTTATCTTTTTCTTCTTTCTACCCTACATTCACTGTTGTCTAGCTTTCTCTATTTGAGTCCCTCCCCCCAACCGTTCTAGTTTAAAGTCTCCCCAGTAGCCTTTGCTAATCCCCCCACCAGAATATTGGTTCCCCTCGGGTTCAAGTGCAACCCGTCCTTTATGTACAGGTCACACTTTCCCCAAAAGAGGTCCCAATGATCCAGAAACTTGAATCCCTGCCCTATGCACCAATATCATCCAGGTAGATGAATATGAACGGGAAACCCCGCCCGACCTGATCCATCAACCTTTGGAACGCTTGAGCGGCGTTCTTCAGGCCAAACGGCATTCTTAACCACTCAAAAAGGCCGAATGGCGTGATGGTGGCCGTCTCAGGGACATCGTCCGGGTGGACCGTGATCTGATTATAACCCCGGACCAGGTCAACCTTCAAAAAAAAGGTAGCGCCCTCCAAATGAGCCGTGAAATCCTGGATGTGGGGCACTGGGTACCAATCTGCCGTGGTCACAGCGTTTAAACGCCTGTAATCACTGCAAGGTCTCCAGCCCCCGGATGCTTTGGGCACCATGTGCAGAGGGGACCATCCGACCACTGGAAAATACCCATGTCATCCATCAGCTAGAATTCATCGCGGGCAATGCGCAGTTTATTGGGCGGGAGGCGGCGCGCGCGGGCGTGAACCGGTGGGCCCTCGGTGGGAATGTGATGGACCAGGCCATGACGATGTGTGGCCCCATTGAACCGGGGCTTGAGCAGCTCGGGAAATCTACTAACAGTGCTGCGAAAGGTTCTTGTACCTCAGCTACATTGTCGGGTTGCTGTTGGGGCGTTAACGGGTTACGCGGCTCGGTGGGGCAGAAGTCCGACAACTGGACCCTCCGCCCGCCCCGCACGTCGACGAGGAGGGAGAACGCACGCATGAAATCGGCCCACAAAATCGGCTGGGCGACGTCAGCAATGGTAAACTTCCACCTGTATGGGTGGGAGTCGAAATCTAAGCACAGGGCCCGCTTACCGTACGTTCAAATGTCGCTCCCGTTAATGGCAGAGAGGACGGGTCCTACCTTACCGACGCGGGTATCTCGTGCGGTCGGCAGCAGGATGCTGGCTATGACACCGGAGTTGACCAGGAAACGGTGGCCAGAGTGGAGATCACGGACGTAGAGGCGTTCGTTTAGGCTGATTGCGGTCGCCTCTGTGAGTGATCGGCTGAGGCATTTCCCTGAAACGAGCAGGGGCTTCGGCATCATCGGGCTTCAACACTGTAACGGAGGTGGTAGTAACACCAACGACATCTGCTGTAGGTATCTGGCTGCTGCGCCGAGTCTTCGGCGGTGGGCGATGGCTGGCCTTCCTCCCGGTCGGAGCGGGTGTAAGCTCAGAACCACTCTAAGCACACGCCTCTCCTCTACACCTGCCATGACAGGGTGAGGACCATCCATCCCTGCAGCCACATACCCCCCTCCCCTGTGGAACAACACGCTGGCTGAAGACAACCAAATTCCGCACTCTTACCACATCACGATATAAACTAGGCAAACCCCGTAAGGCGGGTTGACTGATGCCCGCCACCGGGAGCCGCAAAACCCTCCTTAGGCAACGACCCCAGCGGAAAAAATTCGTGGCCAGAGCGTGCCATCTGGAGGGGGGGGGGGGTGGTCTCTGCATACATATATCTCTGCAGAGTCCTGAGACGGAGAGCCGCCACCTGGGTACGCACGCATACAAAGGACTGGCTGCCCTCCTCTAACGGGAGACTCAGGACCGCTGTGGAAGCCCAGTGCTTCCTATCTCCCCAAATGAAATCCACCAGTTTCTTCTGCAATGCAGTTGCAAAGATAGAGGACGGGACAAGAGTAGCCATTGAGGCCATCAGCTGGTTTATGACCAGCACCCTACCCTGGAAAGAAAGAACTCTAAGCAGGCCTGACCAGCGCCCCAGCCGGGCGACAACTTTCATCTCCAGCTCCAGCCAGTTCGCCGGTCAAGCATCCTCAGTGGGACTCAGGTAAACCCCCAGATAAAGGAGGTGCGTGGTGCTCCACGCATGCAATGTCATCTCCTCCGGCAGGGAGTCTACCTGCCACTGACCCACTAAAAGTCCAGAACACTTATTCCAATTAATCCTGGCAGACGATGCAGCCGAGAAAACCTGTTGGCAATCACGCATCCACCGCAGGTCACCAGGGTTAGTGAACGTAAGAAGTACATCATCAGCATAAGCCGAAAGAACCACCTCCACCCCCAGTCCCGGTAGAGCCAGGCCTGTCAACCACCTCCGAAGAAGACACAGGAACGGCTCCACACAGACGGAGTACAACTGACCAGACATGGGACACCCCTGGCATACCCCACTCCTAAAGTGAATGGGAGCCAACAACACACCATTCACCTTCACGAGACACTGCGCTGCAGCGTACAAAAGCCGGACCCGGGCCACAAAATGCGGTCCAAATCCGAACGCTTGCAGCGTCCCGAAAAGCTAGTCATGATCTACCCTGTCAAAAGCCTTCTCCTGATCAAGAGACAGATAAACAGCTGACTGACCAGTACCCTGAGATAGATGAATCAGGTCCCTAACCAGGTGGTTGTTATCTTGAATGGACCCGCCAGGGACTGTATGGGACTGTAGATCAGTTGAGACAGCATGGAGCCCAGGCGATTTGCCATCACCCATGCAAAAACTTCTGTACATAGGAGAGAGACTGGGCGCCAGTTCTTCAACATGCGGAGTTCACCCTTCTTGGGCAGCAAGACGTCGACTGCCCTAAGCCATGAGAGGGACATCTCCCCGGTCGCCAGGCTCTCCCCAGAACCTTCATGTAACCACACCCCAGGATATCCCAGAAGGCTCTAACAAACTCTACTGTCAACTCATCCAGCCCAGGGGACTTGCCCCTCCTGAGCTGGTGCAGGGCACGAGTCAACTTCTTCAATGATAAGGGGTCATCAAGAAGTTCAAACACCTCCCTGTCTACAGTTGGTAGATCCTCCCACAGGACCCGCTTAGCCTCCCCACTGAATCCATCTGCGGAGAACAGAGACCCATAAAAGGACTGAACTAAAGCACTGATCCTCTCTGGATCGGCGACTGAGGAGCCATCATCCGCGAGCAGCTCAATGAGCTGTTTGCGGGCTTCCCGCCCTTTCTCCAGAGAGAAAAAGAAAGGTGATGCACGGTCCAGATCGTGCAACACCTGGACCTGCAACCTCACGTAAGCGCCTCGGGACCACTCAAGCAGAAGGTTCCTCAAAGCTTCCTTCTTCACCTGATACTCTCCCCACTCACAGGAGTCCTCACCAATCCGAACCAGACGAGACTCTGCATCGAGTAACTCCCTCTCGAGTCCCTCGACTGCCGAGTCACACCTTCCGGTCGACCCCACGTGTATTTCTGACAAACGAGATGAATGTAAGCCTTTCCCACATCCCACCACTGCCTAAGAGAAGGGAAGCTCCTCTGCCTCTCTCTCCACTGCACCCAAAACCGACTGAATGACTCCCGGAAACACCTCTGGCAGCCGGTTATTAAAGTGCCAGTACGGGTGCGCGCTGGAATAAAGTCCACTCGTACCAGACAATGGTCCGAGCACGGCACCAGCCACATTGAGGCCACCGAGACACATGAGACATACGCACCGGAGATGTACATGCGATAGATGCGGAAACAACCCCCCTCAGAACTCCGCGAAAAAGAACTGGAATCAGGGTGGAGGTTCCGCCACGCATCAACCAACTCAAAGAAATCAATCAAACCTCTCAACTTCTTCGCTACAGCAGAGGCACTGAGTACCAGAGCGATCTCACGCCTCAAGTGTGCAATTGAAATCCCCTCCAAGGAAGAGGCACTTTCCGCTATCAATAGTGCTCAACAGAGCAGTCACCTCCTGAAGTAGGCAGGCCTGCATCGTTCCGGTGCTGGGGGCATACACATTAACAAAATGTAACGGCATGCCATCCAGGCTCACGGCCAGATAGAGCAAACGTCCTGGCACAACTTCCTGCACCTTCAGGATCTCTGGCTGGAAAGCCGGGGCCAACAGGGAAGGGGGGGTCATATAACCCCCCCCCCTTCCCACTCCTGTCACCAGGTGGGTTCATCACTGACAACAGTATGCATCTCTTACAGAAAACTCACTGCATATTTCCCCTTTCTGAGGACTGATAGATAATGAAATCTACGAAAGCCCCCCCCCCCCCACCGCCATTTAAGTTTAGACTAGCACACTAGAAAAACACACTAGAATTGTTTCCTCACACTCCTCATGAGAGTGGGGACCCTCTCTCTTTGGAACTTCAAAAAGTCCCCAAAACTGACACTTCTCAGACTCGGGAAGACCACTGTCTTTGCCGCCAAGGATAATATCAAGTGTCTTAATAAATCCCGGCAGATCCATCCAACGTCTCCCAGCTTCTTCGATTTTAGCCTTAGAACACTTATTTATTTTTAAAAAGTCCCGAATCTCACAGATAACGGCCACTCGAGACACAGCACTGGAATCCGGGCAATTCACCAACCCACTGACACCTGGAGCACCATCCTCCCCTGTACTCAAGGTCATCGTCTGAGTTCGGAGGACTGCAGCTAGCTGCCAGCTCACCCACCCCACTGCACAAGCTGGCTGCATCACTCTCCCCCTCCTCCGACATGACACCACCACCGGGAAAAATGTTGATGGAGGGTCCCAATACCCCTGACAGCAATGAGCCGTCCAGTGAAAGGCCAGGCTCCTGCACTCTCCCAACATCCCCTACGTCTGGGCCTGGGGAAGAAAAAACAAAAGGCATCCCCAGGGCCCGTGCTGTGCAGGCACCCCTGGAATCCAAATGAGGGTCACGACCCGAAACAGCCCGACCCCCACCGTGCCCAGGGTACCCGCGCCACCGGCAACACCCAGAGAGCCTCCACCCTCCACCACCAGGTGAGTAACTTCACTAAGGCCCACTGAAAGAGCCAGTGTTTCTGGAGTCTCCCCAACTATCTCAGCCAGTGGGGCAACACACCCCACAGCAACTCTCGTGGCTCTAATAAGGAACACAGACTGGAAAACTGCCCCTATTCCCGAGACTCCCTCTTCGGGTTGTCTCTGCTCATCCTCCGTCCCAGGGGACACATTTCCAGGGGAGCCAACCCCAATAACTGGTGTGATAACACCCTCGGAATGCCCCTGAAATGAAGGGACGTCCTCCGACTCAGAGGACACACTCCCAGGGGAGTCAACCCCAGTAACTGGTAGGGTAACACCCTCAGGAGCTCCATGAAACAAAGGGCCAACCTCCGGCCCAGAGGACACTAGTTCTTGGACACCAGCGTCGACAGGGGTGGAAGGTCTTGAAGTAGGCTGCCCCCTTACTTTGGGCCCAGGGCCTTGCTTTCCCTCACCGGGCCCATGCCTTTTATTCACGCTAGCATGCGGTGGTACTGTGACCTCCATATAGGAAGGGTTCTCCGCCGCCACCTCATTTCCTCCCCCACATTCAACCTTCCCTGCCCCCTTCTGAACCTTCTCAGCTCCTTGTTGAATCACACCAGGTATGTCTTGGACCTCACCAGGGCCAACAGGCACCCCTTGGGTGGGCTTAGGTCTGGGCAAGGGCCCATCCACTTGCGATTGACTCGCTTAGAGGTGCTTATTCTTCTTCCTGGAATTCTTCTTCCTCTTCGACTCTCCCCCCCTCGCCCCCCTCACCCTTCCCCTGTGCCTCACCGTCAACCACCACCACAGGTTCAGGATGTAGGGGGCGGGGGGCAGCACAGCCCTGGGCTGCCGAGGTGGAGCTGGCAGCCCCAGATGGGTTAGCAGTGCCTCCCCGGGTCACCGAGGCAGAACAGGCCAATGCATTCCTGGGCCGCTGCGTTAGGATTTCTAGCATCAGCCCGGCGATTGGGACAATCCCTGCAGAAATGTCCAAACTCTCTGCACGCATGACACCGTGCCTCTCCCCAACTCCAACACAGGCAATAGGGGGTCACCATCATACTCCACAACAAAGCTCCCCTCAGCGCCCGACCCCACTTCCACCTTCATGAAAACCTTCCCCGTAAAACTCAAGATCCCTATGAGACATGGGTCACTCCAGGGGTGCATAAGCCTAGTCAACCTGGACCAAAATCTGGAAGAATTGTAGAAGAAGTTGCGCATCCCAGATGAACGTGGGAACGTCCCGCAGGAGAACCGATCTCACGGTGGACACCCACGGTTCCAACGGTACAAAGTTCCCCCCCACTGTGATCCCCTTCTCCACAGCTAAGGCCACATCCTCCTGGGACTTTAGTATCATCCCACACATCCCCCTTGCAACCTCAGCATCCTTCTGGAAAAGATCATGCAGGCCCTTCATTATAGCATCCCTGCTCCACAGGAACCCGGTTTGGACTGAGATCCTATATGTTTTACCACCCAAATCAACAATAGGCTCATCCTCGATTGACACCGAAGCTGCAGCCGAAACAGCAGCTGCGTAACACCCGCCATCTTGACAGTGGCACAAACCAGCACCAGGGACACCAGCAGTCTCAGCTCAAGAGGGATCTCAGAGTCAGTCACAGTCTAAAAAGCAACAGAAGCAGTTCCCCACGCTCAACTCCACAGCCGAGAACAGCTCTTGGGAGGCTTTTCAAACCCCTCCGAGTCTCCGAAAACTGCCGGAAGCGAAAAGTACCTTCTACTCATTAAGCCCAGGCAGCCTGCTCTGGGCAAAACAGTATGGGGGCAGAGATCCAGTGTTAGAATCAACAAAAACACCACAATCTTCCCTACCCCCGAACTCCAGGCACCCTTGGCAATCCGCCAGCCACAGCCGCTCCCACGATGCACCAGAAGAACGCAGGAATTCCTCTCTAAATGGAGAGATCCTTTAATAAAGGAAAGTTTCTGCAGTCCAACGTTAAGTCAAACGTTGAAGTTTCACTGCATCTGTCCCTCTTCCTTTGACAAAAATCCTTGAAAGGTCGCTTTGAAACTTCTTAGCCGTCGGAGCAGAGAGAGACACAACCTCTCTCTCTCCCTCTCCCTCTCCCTCTCCCTGTCCCTCTCTCTCACCCTCGCCCTCTCCCTCTCCCTCTCTCCCTCTCTCTCTCCAACTCCCTCTCCTTCTCTCTCTCTCTCTCTCTCTCCACCTCCCGCTCCCTCTCCTTCTCCCTCCCTCTCCCTCTCTCCTTTTCCCTCTCCCTCTCCCTCTCCTTGTTAGAATCCTTGTTGTTTAATCATGTTGGAATAGGTATTGTTGATAATTCCATTTAACTATCAAATGAGTTAATCATTTTAATGTGCTTCATAATACAGCCAAAAACTAAGGTAATTAGCTGACGTTGTTTTTTGTTTTTCATATGCATAGTTACGAGCGAGTTATTTAATAAAATGTGTCAAAGGTAATAAGACTTGTCAGATAAAGTCTGAATAACATGCAGGGAACCAGTCCAACCTTGCAGGTTATTTCCAGAAGCTGCCATTCACAAATCAGCAGAATAAATCATACAATTAAAAAAAAAAAAAATCACTCGGCACTAACATTGCTTGAACGAGGTGAGCAATGAAGGCAAATCACGACAAATACATTTACTTTTCAATGTGTTAATAAATTTGCTTCTTGACAGAATTGCCACTGGTTGAGCCAAGGCAAATTATTCCTACCTGAAATGGGATATATTTTATATCGAGGTAGTGCATTGGTGACTTACCAGGCAGTCTAATGACGGCAGATCAGTTATGTGACAAGTGATTGAGTAAGTTATGGTCCTGTCCCACTTAGGCGACTTTTTAGACGAGTGCAGGAGACTCTGTGCTCGCCACATGGTCGACACATGGTCGACACGTGTACACTGATGGTCTCTGGTGAGCCTCCTTCATGGTCGCAATGAGTTCCCACATTCTGGAAACTGGTCGCGGCCTCAGTATGGTCGCCGCAAATTTTTCAATATGTTGAAAATATTTCTGCGACCAAGAATTGGTCGCCATGGAGAAACTCGATAGTCCTGTAGTCGTAGATGCAGTTGTAGTGGGGGCATCATGTAGTTATGGGTAGTCAAGGTAGTTTTAGTTAATCGCCTTTGCTGACTGGTCATTTTCATTGGCTCATTGGGGTAAAAAAACGTAAGCATGAGTTTTCAGAACCAAGGATAAGCGACTAACAATGCTAAATGTCTGCCGAACTTCACAGCTGTGTATCTTTGGCTTACTAAAAGTTGTCTGGCTTCTTAAAAGTGCCTCCTCTCCTTCTCCTCCGCTCCCCTGGTCTCTCCCCTTCTTCCCTCTTTTAAAGGACTTACTGTACACTGTGCCAACCTTCCTGTTCATCGCGGTGTGTGCCTGTATCACCTTGGCTTTGCACCGTGTGAATTTCAGAGAGCCCTCCCCGCTTGCCCTGGCCCCCACCTTGTGATGTGTTTGTGTGTGTTCCACTCTGACAGTCGCCGTTCTAGTTCCCGGTTTTTCAGGCGACTGGCAGCAACTTGACAGTCGCAGGCAGTCTGCTGAAAAATCGCCTGGTAGTATTTGAGGTGATCTTAGTGAAGCATGCAAAATTGTTTGAGATCTTCAGCATAGAAATGGAAAAGAACTATCTAAGAAGATGGACCAGCTTGCAAAATCTGGAACAATTGTTCACAAAATAAGATCTAAGTCACATGTTTGGAAATGAATGGTGCCCTCGAATAACAACTCCAAATCCCAAATTCAAACAGTGTCAAGACAGCTGTTGAATCTGGAATTTACAAAGCTCTGCAAAGAAGGGCACCTTCTGCAATGTTCAACCGGCATCCACGTTAAAAAATATAGAAAACAGTTACTGGATATGCAGAGCAAGGCCAAGCTACGCTGTAAAGTGATCCACTAACTTCCACAATGATATATAAACCAGCTGCTGACATTGCTGTGTGAACAGTTCAGGACTTTGAGAAGTGTGCTTTGAGTCAGCTGAAAACTTAAGGGGCTGTCCCACTTGGGCGACCTAATCTGCCCGTTTAGAAGAGTGTCTTTGACCTTCAAACTCGCAGCATGGTCAACACGTGGTCCTAGGAGGTCCTATGAGATCGCTGGAACTCTCTTTCATGCTCGAGGGAAGTTCCCGAATACTCGTGGCCTCAGCTAGGTCACGGAAACATTTTCAGCATGTTGAAAAATTTTCCGCGAGTAAAATTTAGTCGGCATGGCTCTTTTTAACTCGTAGTGCAGTGGAGTGGGGTCGCTATTTAATTACAGGCAGTCGAGGGCAGCTTTAGGCAATCTCCTTCGCAGACCGGGCATTTTGATTGTCTCATTGGAGTTTTCAGTACCAAGGAAGACCTACCGGTAGGTAAAATGCCCGCAAAACTTTATTAAACTTCTTAAAAGTGTCGCCACTGCGTCTCCCCCCTTTCTCCCCCCTTCTCTCCCCTTCTCTCCCCTTCTCTCCCCTCCCTCTGCGCTCTCTAAAGGACTTACCGTACACTGTGGCAGCCGTTTACCTTCTTCCTCATCGTGGGTGTGAATTTTAGACAGCGCTCCCCCGCTTTCCCTGGCCCCCACCTTTGCGATATGTGTGTGTGTGTGTGTGTGTATGTGGTCGGTCGATCCAGCTCGTGGTTTCAACGCGGACGGTCGATCCAGCTCGAGGCTTTCCAGGCGAGTGCCCTCGAGCTTGAAGGTCGAAGACACACTTCTTAACTTGCGGATTAGGTCGCCCAAGTGGGACAGCCCCTTTATGGCATGAAGATTTTCAAAGTTGTTTTCAACGCAGCTCAACACAGACATGTTATATTTTAACCAGGTTGGGAAGGGTGTGGCAACTAGTCCAGTTTCATTTCTGATAGTGGGAAGGATTCATGATGTACTGTAAGTACATGTACAGCACATATTGTGGAACAGGAGGAATAGGAATGTTTCCACCAGGACCTATAAGCTAACTTAATATACTTACCACAATCACTTGACAGCTATCTCTGATCACCAACACATCCGATCTCCCTGTATCATTGTATTCCCACACTCATCTCCCCATGATCTCAGTACACCTCTATCCCTGTCTATACACTTCATTCTACTGACTATTGTGGTATTATGGAATAATAGTGTAAGGAATGCCTTTATTCTGCTGCCAGTGGTCAGGCTGCAGTGACGGCATCCGGCCTGAAGGCGGGGCTGTGGGCGTAACCGGAGAGGCCTAGGAGCAGGGCCCGGGGATGCAGCACGAGGCTGCTGTTGTAAAGAGTTGCTAAATAAAGACAGACTCCGATTACGTCGTTGTACGAGCCTCATTATAAGAATAATTCGATATGGTGTCAGAAACGGGATACTTGTAAGCGAAAAAAAAAAAAGATGAAGAGGAAAGTGTATCGTTTTGGCGGAGAAATGTGAGATGAGCTGGCAGATATGGCGCAACCTACACCAACTGCTACGTTCACAATACAACCTCCAGAGCCATTCGATTTTACCAAGCCTCAAGAATGGGAGCGTTGGATCAGGAGATTCGACCGCTTTCGGCTTGCAAGCAACTTAAACGCAACGTCGGAAGAAAACCAGGTGAACACGTTAGTGTATTGCATGGGTGATGAAGCCGAAGATGTGCTAAAGGGGCTAACGCTAACTGCAGATGAGAGGAAGGTGTACACGGATGTTAAGGCTGGCTTTGATGCATTTTTTGTGCCTAAAAAGAATGTAATCTACGAAAGAGCCAAGTTCAATCAGCGTGTGCAACTGCCAGAAGAAACGGTGGATTCCTTCATCACTGCTCTATACGGATTAGCTGAACACTGCAACTATGGACAGTTACAGAACGAGCTGATCCGCGACAGGTTAGTGGTCGGGCTGAGAAACGTCTCATTGTCAGAAAAGCTACAGCTAGACAGAGACCTAACCCTTGGAACTGCGATAACAAAGACAAGGCAGTCTGAAGAAGTTAGACGACAGCGGTCTGACTTAAGAGGAGAAAATGGCGGTGCTAGCAAGTGCTCTAATGTTGATGCTGTGCATGCTAAAAGCTACAGAAAACCCAAATTTCCCTCAAAGCCTCAGCCACAAGCACAAACACCAGGCAAAAATAAACTTAATACACGGCCACAGCCAGGTTCAAAGGCCTGTTATAGATGTGGAAAAATGCCCTCGCATGGAAAATGGGAATGCCCTGCTAAAGATGCTGTGTGTCACAACTGTGGCAAAAAGGGACATTATGGCAAAGTGTGCAGAAACAGTGCAAAATCTCTGAATGCTGTCACTACAGAGGAAGAAGAGAGCTTTTTCCTGGGAGCCGTGGATGCTGGAAAAGACCCGTGGACGGTGCAGCTACAAGTGAGACAAAAAAAAGTGTGCATTAAAATAGACACTGGTGCTGATGTCACCGCCATGCCAGCCGAGGTGTACCATGACATTACAGGGGGGCATGATGTAAAGCGCCTGGCAGTGCCGACACGCCCGTTGTTTGGGCCAGGGGGCAATGCACTCTCTGTCCTAGGTGTAGCCAGAGAAACACTGCGCAGAGGCGAAAAGACAGCCATAGAGAACATTTATGTAGTAAAAGACCTGCACACTGCACTGTTGGGAAGGCCTGCCATAGAACAGCTTCAGCTTGTGTGCAGGGTTGACAGCATCACCATGGAATCATTGAAACAACAATATCCGAAGCTGTGTAGCGGCTTGGGTCTTGTTCTGAGGCCATACTCAATTAAATTAAAGCCAGAGGCTGTGCCCTTCTCTCTCCACGCAGAGTCCCTCTGCCGCTTATGGGAAAAGTGAAGGAGGAGATAGACCGTATGGAGAAGATGGGCGTAATCACCAAGATTGAGGAGCCGACTGATTGGTGTGCCGGGATGGTGGTGGTGCCGAAAAAAGCAGGTGATGTTCGCATTTGTGTGGATTTCACAATGATGAATGAATCAGTATGCAGAGAAAAGTTTATCCTGCCTTCTGTCGAGCACACTCTGGGCATGCTAGCTGGCGCTACAGTCTTCAGCAAATTAGATGCCAACATGGGCTTTTGGCAAGTACCATTGACAAAAGAGTCTGCCAAATACACCACCTTCATCACGCCTTATGGGCGCTACTATTTTAACCGTCTACCCTTTGGCATAGCATCAGCCCCCGAGCACTTTCAAAGGATGATGGTGACAGAAGTGACCGGTGGCCTGGAGGGGGTACTGTGTCACATGGACGACATCCTGGTCTGGGGACAGACGCAGGAGGAGCATGATGTGCGGCTACATGCGGTGCTAAAGAAGGCACAAAAGGCCGGCATTACGCTCAACATGGACAAATGTGAGCTCACACGCCACACAGTCAGATTCCTGGGTCATGTGATTTCAGCAGATGGAGTGAAGCCAGATCCAGAGAAGACGAGAGCAGTACAAGAGATGGATGCACCCAAAAATGTCAGCGAACTCAGGAGTTTTCTGGGCATGGTCAATCAGCTGGGCCGCTTCTTGCCTAACCTGGCTGAAAAAGACAAAGTGCTACGAGACCTGCTGTCCAAGAAGAACCACTGGTACTGGGGGACAGAGCAGCAGGCCGCCTTTGATCAGTTAAAAACAGAGCTGTCATCCACACCAGTGCTCACATTATACAACCCAAACAGTGCTTTAAAGATCTCTGCTGATGCTTCTTCCTTTGGCCTGGGGGCAGTCCTGCTGCAGAAGAGCGATGCCATGTGGTCACCTGTGGCATATGCGTCCAGGTCAATGACGCCAACAGAGCAGCGCTATGCTCAAGTAGAGAAGGAGGCATTGGCTGCAACGTGGGCATGTGAAAGGTTCAGCTGTTTCATCCTGGGAAGACCATTCGAGCTGGAAACTGACCATAAGCCGTTGGTGAGTCTGCTGGGAAGGAAAGCTTTGGATGACCTCCCACCAAGAATCCAAAGATTTAGGATGAGACTCATGAGGTACAACTATACAGTCAATCATGTCCCTGGCAAAAGCCTGTGGACAGCCGACACCTTATCTCGTGCTCCTCTGAGAGCCGCAAGAGCACACACAGACACAAGCCTATTAGAGGACACCAACATCTATGTAGACTCTGTCATCAGCAACATTCCTGTCAGTGGAGATTATCTGAGCAGCCTACGTGAGCACCTGAAGGCAGACAGCACATGCTCTGCACTGATGGAGTACTGCACAGACGGCTGGCCCGACAAAAGCCAACTGCAGGGAGTGCTGAGACATTACTGGGCTGATAGAGCAGTGCTGACTGTGCACGATGGGCTGCTGCTGCGGGGCACGAGACTCGTCATCCCATCAGCCTTACAAGGTGATGTGCTGCAGAGACTACATGAGGGACACCTGGGGGTGACAAAGTGCAGGGGCCGGGCCAAACAGACGGTAGGGTGGCCAGGACTCAGCAGCCAGCTGAATGACATGGTGCTGAAATGTAGAACCTGCATCCAAGAGAGAAGGAACGTCAAAGAGCCGCTGATGCCAACGGAGATGCCAGAAGGCCTTGGCAAACCTTGGGAGCTGACCTGTTCACGCTGAAAAACAAGACTTATCTACTAGTAGTAGATTATTTCTCAAGGTATGTGGAAGTTGCGCTGCTGACACACACAAGGTCCACAGATGTGGTGGTGCACCTGAAATCCATGTTTTGTCGTCATGGAATTGGGGAATTTCTTAAAAGTGACAATGGGCCCCAGTTCTCAGGTAGTCACTTTAAAGCCTTTGCAGCAGAGTATGGCTTTGTGCACATCACGAGCAGCCCCAAGTTTCCTCAGAGCAATGGGGAGGCGGAACGCGCTGTACAAACCATGAAAAACCTGCTAACAAAGGCATCAGACCCATATCTTGCATTGCTGGCCTACAGAGCAACCCCTCTACAGAACGGCTATAGCCCGGCTGAGCTGTTGATGGGGCGCTGCCTCCGCACTACAGTTCCTGCCCTTCCAACCCTGCTGAATCCAGTTTTGCCTGACTACAACGCGCTGGGGGCCAAAGAAAGGGAGAAGAGGAGGAACGACGCAAGATCCTTCGACAAGAGGCACGGAGCGAGAAACCTGGAGCCACTCGTACCTGGGGAGGATGTGTGGATCACCGATGCACGAGTCCAGGGCACAGTGCTATCTACACACAACACCCCTCGCTCTTATATCGTCCAGGTGCCTCAGGGCACACTGAGGAGGAACCGGCATCACTTGGTGCCGCTGCAGACCAACAGTGGGGTAGTCGATGCCGATGAGCCACCGGTGGGAGAAGATTCACCTACACCAGAGCCAGCTCCACCAGTGACAACATCACCCAGCAGAGAGGGCCCCACCACAGAGACTGTGCGGACCAGGTATGGGAGAGAGGTTAGAAAGCCGCAGAGACTTGATTGGTGATTTATTGATTTGTTTGATCAGGGACAGGTCTTTCAGCAAAAGGGCAGAATAAACCCCTTAAGACCTGCAGAGACAAAGGTAGTCCACCCTTTGTTCTCAAAGAAAGGGAGATGTGGTATTATGGAATAATAGTGTAAGGAATGCCTTTATTCTGCTGCCAGTGGTCAGGCTGCAGTGACGGCATCCGGCCTGAAGGTGGGGCTGTGGGCGTAACCGGGGAGAGGCCTAGCAGCAGGGCCCGGGGTTGCAGCACGAGGCTGCAGTTGTAAAGAGTTGCTAAATAAAGACAGACTCCGATTACGTCGTTGTACGAGCCTCATTATAAGAATAATTCGATAACTATAACCTCCCACTACTGACCATCCATCCATCCATGAGACCTCCCATTTCCCTCTGCCATTCATGTTATTATCTCCTCCAGCACCTTCATAGACACCATCCTTCTTGTAATCCTATCCCACCCCATTCTCCCAATATAAATATCAGGGATCATTTCTTACGTTGCCTACATTGATCCACATTGGCTTTTCCCTTTTGCTTTTCTATTGTTCGGTTTGTTTAACAGCAAACCGACAAAGCTGATGATAATGATAATGAAATCTTGGAGGCACCCGATCTAAAAAAATGGTCATCAATACGTCTTGAATCTTTATACACCGTCTTTTGGGGAAAGAAATGGTACAGTGATTAAAGAGAGGGTATTTCAAGCAATTACGTCCATTGGTCTTGGAGTTTGCAGAATTCCTGTAAACAAATAGACAGTTTTCTTCTCATTGTTGAACTAGAAAACCTCAGTCAAGTGTCGCTGCACACTAGGGAAAATTTACAATTATATTGAAGCCAATTAACCTTCAAACCTGTACCTCTTTGGAGTGTGGGTGGAAACCAGAGCACCGGGAGAAAACTCACGTGGTCACAGGGATAACGTATAAACTATGTACAGGCAGCTCACATAGTTATGATCGAATCCCGGTCTCTGGAACTGTAAGGCAGCAAACTCTACCGTTGCGCTACTGTGCCACCCTAATTGTAGGGTGTGTGCGTGGGGATGGAGGGGGGGGGGGAGGGGAGGGGGTGCGAGAACTGGAAGCAAACATATCAGGGCCAGTAACAGATGACCTCTGGCAGGGACGTTCCCTGATAGGCTGTTAGTTGGCAAGCGATGATGTGATCCCAAGAGGGATACATTGTTGTGAACTGTGGAACTGGTTAACTAACTTTTCGTGGAGGAAGGGGGGCAAAGGGGCAGGGAAAGCAAGTGGGAGGGGAGTGTTTGCGACTATTGACTCCGACCATCGTCACCCCTCAGCTGAGTTCCAGGCTCAGCACCAGGCCAAGAGACTGCATATTGTCATCTCCAACACCATGTGGTCTGACTCTCCTGCTGACTCTCCTGCATCCCTCTGCTCCTCACTTCCAACAGGGAACGTTTATAATGGTATCAACTTTTCCTTCTTTAAACCATGCTACTCCTACAAACCCCACCCCTCCCCCACACATCCCACTGTATACCTCACACCACCCTCCTCTCAGAACACCCATAACCCCCACACAGTACCTCGCCCAAGCCTCCTTACACAACTCTGCCCCTCTGACCCTAGCCCACACCCCATGTCTGCCCCCTTTTCACCAACATCCTCCCTCTTCCTGATGCAGAACAGTCTGTCCTCAACAGAGGCCTTACCTTTGTACCCCTCTGTCCCCACCTCAACAAGTTCCGGGCTCACTGTGACGAAGAGCTATTCTTCCGCCGCCTCCGCCTCCGGGCCTTTTACTATGGGAAAGAGACCTCAGCACCCAATGATGACCCATCCTCTTGTACCCAACATTACTCCCTTTCTTGGACGCCCCCAGATGGCCTTCTACCCTCTCTGGACCTTTTTATTTCTAACTGCCGGCGAGACATCAAACATCTTGTATCACTCATACCTCAGCCCACCTGAATGCACAGCCCACCTGCTCACAGCGTAGCAATCCTGACATTATCATTAAACCCGCTGACAAGGGCGGTGCTGTTGTGGTCTGACAGGCTGAGCTCTACCGTGCAGATGCCAGGCGCCAGCTCTCGGACACTTCATCATACCCACCCATTTGATCAGCCTCCTCATCCAGCAATTTTTCCTCCGACATTTCCATTGGCCTTCTATGTGAACACTCCACTAATCACATCTACATATCTCCACCCTTTTTGCCTTTCACCTCGACTGCTCCCTCCACAACTCCTTGGTCTATTCATCCCTTCCCACCCAAATCATTCCCTCTCCAGGCACGATCCCTTGCAACCGTGGGAGATGCAACACCCATCCTTATACCTCCTCTCTCGACTCCATCCAAGGACCCCGACAGTTCTTCCAAGTGAGACAGAGGTTCACACGCACCTCCTCTAACCTCTACTACTGCATCCGGTGTTCCTTTTGTGGGTTCCTGCACATCACTGAGACCTAGATTCGGCAACTGTTTCGCTGAAAAATGTGCTCAGTTCTCCAAGGCCTACTGGATCTCCTGGTTGCTAACCATTTTAAGTCCCCTTCTCATTCCCTTATTTGTCCTTGTCTTTTATTGCTTCCAGTTTCCCCTCCCCACCCTTCCACAATCTGTCTGAAGATGGTTCCTTCCGCAAGGTCACCTATCTGTGTTCTCCAGGAATGCTGCCTGACCCGCTGAGTTACTCCAGCACTTTGTGTCTATCACTGGTATAAAGCAGCATCTGCATTTCATTTGTATTACTTTTAATCACCAGTTTAGTCTGCATTAAGAGCAAACTAAATGCATTACTGCATTACAAAAACAAGTGCAACCTCAAGTAAAAGAAAAAGCACAATCTTGCTCCTGAGTTAGATAGAGCTCTAGGGGCTAGTGGAATCAAGGGATATGGGGAGAAGGCAGGCACGGGTTATTGATTGGGGACGATCAGCCATGATCCCAATGAATGGCGGTGCTGGCTCGAAGGGCCGAATGGCCTCCTCCTGCACCTATTTTCTATGTTTCTATGATTATCTGTGTAAAATGCAAATATTTAGGGCGGAAAAGGAGACATTTTCACTTTCTTGTGCTAATATAACCATGTGATCATCCTCTGGGAGAAATGTGAGAATAATATGGGGAATGGGCTTCAAGCTTACATCTCCCAATTAGTGATGCCTGTGATCATCAGCCTCAATCTTTGCCGACCTCTCTCATCTCTGTTTGTCCACATGGAGATCTCTCTCTTCCACTTGCTGATTACTCACAGTGGGATAATGTACAGTAGATAGATATGTAAATTGGTGATGTTTTTAATGCCATTTTGACACCACATTACAATATAAAATATTTATAACTCACTTTAACGGTTGTCTTTCTGGGGGGTGGTTCAGACCGTTTCTCTGTGCCTCATCCTGCTCAGCTTCTGTTCAACCCCCAGCTCTGTTCCATCCTTCACCAGCCTGGTGACAGAAAACATTTCTCCGGTCTCTTCTCAGAGAAAGAATTTGATTATCAAGTATTTTCTCTGTGAATCTCCTGAGGAATTTTGAAGCCAGGCAGTGAAGGGCTGTGTAAATTAATTCCCTTTTCCCTCCCATATTCAAATTTACACTAGAAGAGCGGCTGTTAACTATGGGAACACTGATAGATCCACGAGTACCCAGTGGAATTAGGTTCAGGTGGTTCATTTACATTTTACAAAGGATCATTCTGCCTGTCAGAATGAAGAATAAAGATTATCCCATCGGTTTATACCAGAGTTACAATCAGATTTAAGGATAAAGTGACTCTGAAGCTTGTCACCATTGTACAGATCGAGTTGTAATGCTCCAGAGAAGTGCGTATTTGAGAAATGACCAGCAGCAATTTATAGCAATAACAATTCCATCGACAGTTAAAGTTAGTTTATTGGGTTCTGGCTATATTTAAACTTGGCACATCTATTACAGGCATAGAATCAAGGCTTGGACATGCAACACAACATTTGTCATATGAAGGTACACTTCCCCCAAACATGAAGCATGCTTCAGCAGAGGAGGTCAGGATCCATGCCTGAAATAGATATTAAACTCACTTATTTTGAATGCTGTTCCTGAAATACGGCCATTGTGACAATGCCACCACAGGAATTGACAATGCAAAACAATGGAAGAAAGCAATTTCTGGTCTACAGCAATTGTAGCATTTCCAACACGGTTGATAAGTGAAGGCCAAATGATGCTCGTTAAATTACTGAACAGTCATGTTCAAAGGGACATGTGCTTGCAGAAAACAAAGATATCTGTTTTCAAGCATTCAGGAACATAAGATATCAATGAACCCAACAAATAAGCTACAGTGAAGATTTGTATTGGAATAACAAACACTCTAATGTGTAATTATAAATCAAACTAGATGAAATGTGCTATGAAAAGTGAATTTTGAACAAGTGTTAGTGGGTAGAGAATTTGTTAATCTGAGGGTGACAATTATTTGGCTGATGTGTTAAGCACGATACTCCAGACAAAACCATTGAGAGCTCCAAAGCTATTTTGGATGCCAGGATGATGGATATTTAAGTAAGAATACATTTTGATGAGCTGAATAGCCTTTTTTTGCTGGCTACAATCATAAATGTTTGTTACTTTTGCTTTAGAATATATTAACAGATTAATATTCTTGGCACAAATTATGCCTGCAAGTGACACATCAGGGATTCAGGCTCAGATCTTGTGATAACTTTAATAGATGTAAATCCTTCAGAAAATATTATTCCCTGCCCCTAGAGTCCAACTCGTGTATAACATTGCACTTGGGGATTCACTCGTTTATACTCTGTGTGCTTATATTTCCAAACAGTTTATTAAAAAATGATAGCAATTCTCTTGATGGTGAGCTACCTGCAATGGGATGCAATAATGGAATTATAATGCTGGAGAGCTGAAGCAATTTATTTGACTTTAGTTAAAATTTCAGACAAAATCACAGTACGAGAAACTAGCTTCAGGGACTTCCTCTTTGCTGATGACTCGAAGGGCCGTATGGCCTACTCCTGCACCTATTGTCTATTGTCACCCAGTCTGAAGAAGATTCCCAACCTGAAACATCCCTGGGTGAAGGCATGGGAGGTGGTATAGGGAATGGTAAAAAAAATATCTGCGATTGCAAGGAAAAGTACCTGGGGAGTGGTTAGTTTGGGTGGGAAGGAATGAGCGAACCAAGGAGTTGCAGAAGGGGGAAAAGGGTTGGGCTGGGTAGAATACATATGCTATGTCAGCCAAGGCATTCTGGATCTCCTGGTTTCTAATCATGTTCGAACCAGTGTTTATTGATATGATAAAGTAGTTGTTGAGTGCTACTGGTTAAACTTTAAAGCTTCAATAAAAGCAATGCATTAGAATGCAAGGCTTTCTTCTGTAAAATGTAATGGCATCTAAAGTTGGGATGTGGAAATATTACACAATGTTGGTTAATTTGTATGCCAGTGGGTTTAAATTAGAGACTCTGAGTTTGAGTCTTACTAAAGACTGACAAAACCAAAGTAATTAAAGAGACAAGTAGAACCATATCATTAGAAACATTTCAGCTGCAAGTGGCCATTGAGTTCATGGCCATTACAGTGCAAACTCTTTTATAAGAGATAAGCTGCCATCTCCTTTATTTGCACTTTCCTTATATATTTGGATACAAATGCATCCAGAAAATGGTGGAAACTGCCTGGAGCACAGACCTACATAAGCCTGTAAATATACTGAGGCTGCAAGATTTCCACAGAAGTTAATAGATCAGCTGGCTGTGAAAAGTTGGAAAGATGTAAGTTACAGTTGATTCTATCTTGCCAATCCTTTTGCTACAAGGACTGTAGCAAATCTGTGGTTTTGACAGGTGGCAGTAATCTGTTGCAGAGAGAAAACTAAAACTAATTGTGGTTTGAAATAAAAGAAAATGCTCCTTTCACAATATCAGCAGATCTCCAACTAGTACCAATGATGTACAATTGCTGTGATAATGCCACGTAACTTGCTCATTAAATTTATCACAAAAATAGGATAATAACTGTTTATTTTTGGAAGATTGAGTGAGAATAAATATTGGCAATTCAACAAAGATTCCTCATTGTCTGGGCATTGTCTGGGCAATGTCAGATGGAACTTCTATTTAAGTTTGAATATTATTGACTTCTATTGACTTTATAAGTTTGAATATTTTCTCAATATGGCAACCTACTATCTTTCTAATCCTTGTCATGGATTTAAATGCATTTTCTCCTCTATCATTACGTAATCTGTTGAAATGAGATTAAAATCACATGTAGGTATATTCTGTAAGACAACTGAGTTTACTAGTACTTTGTAGAGGGGACACGCAGGAGTCCAGCCAAAAACTAATCGGACATGAGTTGTGTGCACTAGACATGATTATTCTCTCCAATACAGCTCCCTACTCCGAGAAAGTCACGGGCATTGCCCGGCCTTAAATACCAACTCAGGTACTGATTCAGTGACTAGCGCCTCCCACACCAAGACGCCGCCCTCCAGAGCCGAGGGTTCGTTGTGCCCTTGGGTTGCCACCAGGAGCCGCCACATGACCCCCCAAGAACCAGAGGCATCGAACCGGACAGGACGCCGAAAAAGGCGGCCAGAACGCATAGATACAATCCCACGCCCCGGGGGCTTGCTCGGTTCGGAGGAATCTCCGGAGTCCGGGACGGCGGACGCCCGTGACGGGACGGTTGAGCCACATGGACTGGCTCGCTCAGTTCCAAGTGGGCCAGTTTCAAACGAGCCACAAACACACTTTCACGCCGGTCTCCCATGTCCAAAACAAATGTAGTAGGCCCGTGCCACAGCACATGAAAGGGACCTTCATACAGCGCTATAAGGGCGAACTGTGGGAGTCACGGTGAAGAAAAACGTACGGGCAGCCCATCAGTGGCAGTGGCACATGGGAAGGGGCCACTCCATGAAGCGAAGTTGGGATGGGAGACAGGGCACCGACCCTCTCCCACAAGTGGATCAGCACCTATGAAGGGAGTTCCTGAGACCCATCAGCAGCAGGGACAAACTCCCCGGGACGGTGAGCGGAGCAATATGCCAACCCGGCGGAGAACGATGACAGATCCTCCTTGGGGGCTGTCCAAATCCCCAACAGGACCCATGGCAACTCGTCCATTCACCCGGGGTTTGTGAGACAAGCCTTCAGGGCAGCCTTCAGACAGCAGTGGAACCGCTCCACCAACCCATTTGACTGGGGATAGTACGCTGTCGTGTGGTGGAGCTGCGTCCCCAACAGGCGGGACATGGCGGATCATAGTTCAGACGTGAATTGGGCACCCTAATCGGACGTGATGTGAAGTGGAACCCCAAAGCGGGCAATCCAGGTTGCCACGAGGGCACGAGCACACGACTGAGTTGAAGTGCCCGTGAGCAGGATGGCCTCCGGCCACCGCGTAAAACGGTCCACCACCGTAAGCAGGTGCGAAACACCCGGGACGGAGGCAGTGGCCACACAATGTTTATGTGTACGCGATCGAACCACCGGCGTGGCACTGCAAAGTCTTGAACAGGCGCCCGGACGTCTCGATGAACCTTCGATGTCTGGCACGGGATGCATGCCCGGGCCCAGCGAGCGACCTGCTTCTGAAGTACGTGCCACATAAACCTTGCGGCCACCATATTTGATGATGAGTGGGCCACCGGATTGATGAGTGGGCCAGCCCATGGATCACCTCAAACACGCGACGGCGCCAGGCCGCTGGAACGATAGGCCTTGGCTGACCCGTGGATACGTCGCAGAGGATGGAACCCGAGCGACCCAATGGCACGTCCTCAAGCACCAAGCCAGAGATCGCGGTGCGGTACGCCGGCATTTCATCGTCCGCCAATTGGGCCGCCGCCAAGGCGGAGTAATCTAATCCCGAGGACGTGTTAAGCACGGCTGCAATTGCCGGATGGGACAAAGTATCTGCCACTACGTTGCTTTTCCCGGCGATGTGTCGGCTGTCCGTTGTGTACTCCGAAATAGCCGCCAGCTGGCACCGCTGACAGGCGGACCAAGGATCCGAAACCTTTGCAAAGCAAATGTGAGGGGCTTGTGGCCCGTGATGGCTATGAACGAACGGCCCTCGAGGAAGTACCGCAAGTGCCGCACTGCGAGGTGTAAGGTGAGTAATTCCCGGTTGAAAGTGCTGTATCGCTGCGGAGCTCAGGTGATGACTAAAGAAGGCGAGAGGCAGCCAACGGCCGTTAACTGACTGTTCCAAAATGCCACCGACCGCAGAGTCCGAGGCATCCATGGTAAGGGCTGTGGGGGCATCGGCCGACGGATGAACAAGCATAGTCGCCCGAGCCAAGGCCTCCTTCGCCCCTTCAAACACCGCCATGGTGACAGCGTCCCACTGTATCTCCCGTTGCTTGCCCGTCAGCAACTGGGAAAGCGGCCGCAAATGTTTCTTTGTGGATAGCATGCAAAACAAAGCCTTTCACTGTAACTCAGTACACAAGACAATATTAAACCTAAGCAAGGGTCTTGAGCAAAGTAACTTTAGAAGGAAAAGTGGAAGAAAATCTAAATATAACTGCAGAGAATTCAAAGACAAACTAGTGGAAAATATACTATCAAAATTTGGTTTAATAATGCAATTAAAAAAATATCATTGTATAGGATGAGATAAATGGAATGTAAATTTAATCTGTGCAATATTGCTATGAGTTCCCAGCATTTTTCTTATTGCTTATTTTGCCAAGGGTCTCAAAAAATCCTTATGACAAATGCTTCATTTCAGCAAAAGGACATTCTGCAGAATATTCAGTTTTGCTATTTTCTCAATTTACTGATCTGTGGATCCATTTTCTTTTCTTACGTGACAGAATTAGTGCGTAAATTGGAAAATTGTGAAAAATGCGAAGAGATTTATTCAAACTATTCAAAAGCAAATCTCTTCCATTTGAGCCTGCCTGCTAACAATGCATGATTCACTTGGTAAGGAAGTCATGCTCAGAAAACTTAGCTCGTGAATCCTTACTACAGGAATTATTCCCCCTCAATTCATAACCTTGAAATTTATCCTAAAAAAAGCCGTGGAAGATGAGATCAAATCCCATTCTGGCATGCTGAAAATTCAGATTATATTAGAAATAAATTATTTGGAAATAAAATTCCAACCTAATATCCATTAAAATATCCATCATGCTATTATATATATATATATTTTTCCCTTCTTCCCTTACAGGGCTGTAATGTTATTGTTCCGTTATGTTACTGTGTTTCCCCTTTTATAATGTTGCCACTAAGCTGGGTCCAAGCGTACCTTGTTTCTCAGGTGTGGCAATAAATCAAGTAGCCAAGCTACCAAAGTGCCCAGCAGCATATCTGCATAATTAATCATGATAATAAGGGCTGAAACTGTCAGAGTTTACGACCATCAGTACTCGGTCAGGCCCATTTACCACTCCTGTCACACACAATATTGAGCAGCTCTCCAAAAGTGGTGCAGCAGGACATCAAGTTATATCAAGCTATTATCAAAACATATTATTGTTGGATCAGTTTCACTACACCATCAATAATGGTTCAGGAACATGCACTTTCTCAAATATAAATAGTAATGGACATTAATTGCTGATCTTACCACTCATATTCAAACCTATGGATGGATTAAAGTGAAACATATTAAAAACATATTAAAAACCAATACTATCCAATTGATGACACAAAAACTGGAGGCATATGAGGATGAAAGTCACAAACAGCTGGAGTAACTCAGCGGGTCAGACAGTATCTCTGCAGAAAAGGAATAGGTGATGTTTTGGGATGAGACCATTCTTCAGACATATAGTAATAGATTCCAAGTGACTATAGACAGGCTGGTAGAATAGAGGTGTTTAATGAAATAATTTATTGTGAAATGTGAAGTATTAATAAGAAGAATAGGTTTACGTTTATTATTGTCATGTGTACTGAGGTACAGTGAAATATTTGTTTGGCATGCTATCCAAGCAGATCAGGTAATCTATATTACTAAAAGTCTGATCTTGACCACTTCCTGTTGTTCTGTGTATTGATTTTAGAAGAAATGCTGCCACTTACGGCTGTGATTTTTGGCCACCTTACTCAGTCCCCCTCCGCTGCACAGGCCAAGAGGATTTTTCCCATCGATGAAAACTAAAAGAGTTATTAGTGTTTTAAAAACGTTGAGATTCTCTCTCCTGAAGGCCATGCCCCTTCCGGAGGGACTATAAAACTCGGAAGTGTTGAGTGCCTCAGTCAGTCTCTGCAAGATGGGGGAGCGAGAGGGTCACGTCTCTCAGTTTGATCTGTGAATAACACTGAACACATGTCTACTAAACTGTGAGTGGTTTTACTGACCTTTCAGTCCCTTAATGTGGTTTTAAAATATAGTTTGGAAATGCTAAAGCGCTGTTGCCTTTGGTTTGGAAATGCTAAAGCTGTGTTGCCTTTGGTTTGGAAATGCTAAAGCTGTGTTGCCTTTGGTTTGGAAATGCTAAAGCTGTATTGCCTTTGGTTTGGAAATGCTAAAGATGTGTTGCATAATTAAAGTTGCCTTGCCTAATTAAAGTTGCCTTCCCTAATTAAAGTTGCCTTGCCTTCTATATAATTAAAAGTCTAATCTTGACCACTTCCTTTTTGTGCTTTATATTGATTTTAGAAAAAAACGCTACCACGTACGGCTGTGATTTTGGCCATCTTATTCAGAGCTCCCTCGCTCATCAGATACCGAGCATTTTTCCCATCGATGAAAAATAAAAGAGGTATTAGTGTTTTAAAAATGTTGAGATTCTCTCTCCTATCAATCATGCCATGAAGGCCACGCCCCTTCTGGTGGGAGGGGGAGGGACTATAAAACCCAGAAGTGTGGGTGTGGCTCAGTCTCTGCAAGATGGAGGAGGGAGAGGTCCAGACTCACTGTCTATAGTGGCCTTGCACCGTGCTTGAAATGGTATGAAACTGCACTTGAATTTGGTGGCCTTGCACCCAGCTTGAAGTGGTAAGAAACTGCATTTGAATTTGGTGGCCTTGCACCATGCTTGAAATGGAATTTCAAGGAATAGCCGTGATTCAACTGCCAGCCCACCAGCCATGAGTGAGTGAGCTGCCAGCACAACAGGCTTGAATGACTGAGCTGCCAGCCCAAGAATCCATTCGGCCCACATTGTCCATACTAGCCCTCTGTAAACCAGTCCCTTCGGCCCACAACACCCATACTAGTGCTGCATAAAGCCCCCCCCCCCTACTGGCCACCAATATTGGAATTGGTGGAGAGGTGGAATATTGCGTTGGGGGACCAGCCCACCCGTGTGTGCTGGGAACAATTTCTTTTCTTCGGCATTCACCAAGGAGAAGGATATTGAATTATGTGAGGTAAGGGAAACAAGCAGAGTAGCAAAGGAAACTATGAGATTCAAAGAAGTGGAGGTGCGGACACAGTTGAAAAATATGAAAACGGATAAGTCTCCAGGTCCTGACAGGATATTCCCTAGGACATTGAGGGAAGTTAGTGTAGAAATAGCAGGGGCTATGACAGAAATATTTCAAATGTCATTAGAAACGGGAATAGTGCAAGAGGATTGGCGTACTGCGCATGTTGTTCCGTTGTTTAAAAAGGGTTCTAAGAGTAAACCTAGCAATTATAGACCTGTTAGTTTGACGTCAGTGGTGGGCAAATTGATGGAAAGGATACTTAGAGATAATATATTTAAGCATCTGGAAAAGCAGGGTCTGATTAGGAACAGTCAACATGGATTTGTGCCTGGAAAGTCATGTTTGACTAATCTTCTTGAATTTTTCAAAGAGGTTACTGGGGAAATTGATGAGGGTAAAGCAGTGGATGTTTTCTATATGGACTTCAGTAAGGCCTTTGACAAGGTTCCTCATGGAAGTTTGGTTAAGAAAATTCAATTGTTGGGTATTAATGGTGGATTAGCAAGATGGATTCAACAGTGGCTGAATGTGAGATGCCAGAGAGTAATGGTGGATGGCTGTTTGTCAGGTTGGAGGCCGGTGACTAGTGGGGTGCCTCAGGGGTCTGTTTTGGGTCCTCTGTTGTTTGTCATGTACATCAATGATCTGGATGATGGTGTGGAAAATTGGATTAGTAAGTATGCAGATGATACTAAGATAGGTGGTGTTGTGGATAATGAAGTCGATTTTCAAAGTCTACAGAGAGATTTAGGCCATTTGGAAGAGTGGGCTGAAAGATGGCAGATGGAGTTTAATGCTGATAAATGTGAGGTGCTACATCTCGGCAGGACAAATCAAAATAGGACGTACATGGTAAATGGTAGCGAATTGAGGAATGCAGTTGAACAGAGGGATCTAGGAATAACTGTGCATAGTTCCCTGAAGGTGGAATCTCATGTAGATAGGGTGGTAAAGAAAGCTTTTGGTGTGCTGGCCTTTATAAATCAGAGCATTGAATATAGAAGTTGGGATGTAATGTTATAATTGTACAAGGCATTGGTGAGGCCAATTCTGGAGTATGGAGTACAATTTTGGTTGCCAAATTATAGGAAGGATGTCATAAAATAGAGAGAGTACAGAGGAGATTTACTAGAATGTTGCCTGGGTTTCAGCAACTAAGTAGAGGCTGGAGTGGTCTGCTGGATCTGTCGTATGACCGTTTCTGGGTATCGTGCTTCTCTTGGAGACGTTGCTGGATAGTGGCGGGCTTCAACACCAGAGGAACCAGCTGCTGTTGTGCGATGGGGACAGGAGACCTCGTCGCCCTTGACAGCAGCCGCTGTGCTGGTGACCCCAAGATGCCATCTCTTGCGATGTTTCTGAGATTCAGTAGATCGAGATAGACGTCAGACTTTGAAATGCGCGCTCCCTCCAGCAAGTGCTTGGCGCTTCTGACAGCGCGTTCACGAGTCCATTACTCTGTGGATACTCAGGACTGCTTGTGACGTGCTGGAAGTTCCATCGGTCGGCGAAAAGCTTGAACAAGTGGCTGGTGAACTGTGGACCATTGTCGGTTCTCAGAATAACAGGAATGCCATGGTCTGAGAAATGTCTTTTCAGCTTCCTGATGACCATCACCGACGTGAGGGAGGTAAGTTGATCAAGTTCAAAGCAGTTGGAGAACGAGTCGACCAGAACGAGGTAGTGCTTACCGCACCATTCGAAAATGTCTGCAGCCAGCGACGACCAAGACAGTGCTGGTGGAGGTTATTGCAGAAGGGGTTGCCGCTGCTGATGAGGTGCAAGATTGTTGCAAGTGGGGCAGGAGGCTACGCGGTCCCGGATGTACGTGGCCATTCCGGGCCAGTAGAACAGATCCCGGGCACGTGCCAGCGTGGAGTCGGCTCCTGGGTGACCGCTGTGTACCTCTTTGAAGTATTCGTCTTGTAGCAATGCAGGTACAACTACCTTGTGGCCCTTGACGACCACACCATCCTGAACCACCAGTTCATCGCGGACCAAGAAGTACGGCTGCACCTCTGTGGGCGTGTTGGATTGTTTGTCTGGCCAGCCTGTTTTGATGATGGACGAGAGGGCTTGAAGCGTATCATACTTAGCAGTGTGCGCGGCCAGGGTGCGCAGTTGCTTGCTGGAGATTAGACCGACACCGAGTACCGTGAAATTCTCCCGTTCGTGTGGGTGTTGTTCGCAAGATGTTCGAGGGGCACGAGAGAGTGTGTCAGCAACATGCATGTCCTTGCCCTTTTTGTAGGTAATAGGTAAGTCGTACCACTGCAGCTGCATCATCATGCGCTGCAAACGAGCTGGGGCGGCGTGGATAGGCTTGTTCAAGATTGTCACCAGTGGTTGGTGGTCCGTCTCAACCATGAACGTGTTGCCATAGACGAAGTCGTGGAATTTGGAGCAGGCAAAGACGACCGCCAGCAGTTCCTTTTCGATTTGCGCGTAGTGCTGCTCCGTGTCGGTCATGGTGCGAGAGGCATACGCGACGGGTAGTAGGGTACCATCATCAGACGGTTGCAGGCAGGCTGCGCTGAGCCCGAATTTCGAGGCATCGCAGGTGATCACCACCGGACGTTTCAGGTCAAAAAAGTCAGGGTCGGTGCACTGGTCAGTTTTGATTTCAGAACATCGAAGGCATCCTGATGTTGCTGGAACCATGACCATGCAGTGTCCTTTTTTGTCAGCTGCCGCAATGTGGAGCTTAATTCGCTGAGGTTAGGTATGAACTTTCCGAGATAGTTTACCATGCCCAGGAAACATTGCAGGCCTTTCACGTCAGTGGGTGCAGGCATTTCTGTGATGGCAGAAGTCTTCTTCGGATCCGGTTTGAGGCCGTCAGGGATGATTGCCACAGTCAAGAAGGGAAAGGATGAAATCCGCCTGTGCATTAATCCAAAAGACCTGAACACTGCCATTAAGCGCCCGCACCATCCCACTTCTGACACCATGTAAATCACTTCAAAGCATATAAGATTTACACACATCTTTAATCAGCACATTAACTTGGCAGCATTACAGAGCGAGGTGTTGTCAGTTCATCCTGGCTGCTTCAACTAACGGTGCTGGGAATGGGCGTTAATATAAATGTTATAATGGGGTGGAGTTAGTGATGCTGGCTAAGTGTGATTGATTCAGATGCATCATCAATCTACAGTAGGGAAGATTCAAACAAGGGGACATGACTTGAGAATTAAGGGACAGAAGTTTAGGGGTAACATTAGGGGGAACTTCTTTACTCAGAGAGTGGTAGCTGTGTGGAATGAGCTTCCAGTGGAAGTGGTGGAGGCAGGTTCGATTTTATCCTTTAAAAATAGATTGGATGGGTATATGGACGGGAAAGGAATGGAGGGTTATGGTCTGAGTGCAGGTAGATGGGACTAGGGGGAAGTAAGAAGAAAGAGGGGGAAAACAAATAAAAAATGTTCAGCACGGACTTGAAGGGCCGAGATGGCCTGTTTCCGTGCAGTAATGGTTATATGGTCATTTTATTCTTGGGGACATGGTGAAAGTGGGCGTGCAAGCAACTAAATTATTCTTGCTGATACAGCTACTGAAGTTACGTTTGGATCCTTTCTTAAATATACAAACACTCTCTGACTTACACAATAGGTGACGTGCACATTCACATTTACGTAAACAATTCTGTACTCAGTCCCAAGTGCAATCAGGGCAGTTTGTAATTTCCACAACACTGTACGATCACTTATGGGCCTCTCCCACTTAGGTGAATTTTTAGGCGACTGCAGGAGACTATGCAGTCGCCACATGGTCGCCACATGTTCGCGGGTGGTTGCCGGGGAGTCGCCTTCATGGTCGTGAGGTGTTCCTGCATTCTGGGCACTAGTCGCGACCTCATTATGGTCGCCATGAATTTTTCAACATGGAGAGTAGTGAGAATTCTCGAGCCGTAGGTGCGTCGGCAAGAGGTCCTAGTGGGTTGCCAGGAGTTCGAAGGTTATCGGAGGTTCTTGTAGGTTGGAACCGGTGCTGACCGGTGAATTTCGTTGGCTCATTGGGGTACA
Organism: Malacoraja senta; assembly: GCA_038087875.1. NCBI lineage: Eukaryota > Metazoa > Chordata > Chondrichthyes > Rajiformes > Rajidae > Malacoraja > Malacoraja senta. The sequence goes on from JAXLNO010000752.1 coordinate 232,254, forward strand.
AAATGGTAAGCATTCGTTTTTAGAACTAAGGATAACCGACCGGTAATGTTAAAAAGTCCGCCGAGCTTCACAGCCGTATGTATATCTGGCTTCTTTGAAGTTGTCTCCACTCCTTCCTCCCCCTTCTATCCCCCCTCCCTCCCCCCTCTTTTAAAGGACTTACTGTACACTGTGCTTTAGCCATCTTTTTACAGTGCCAACCTTCCTGTTCATCACCGTGTGTGTCTGTATCACCTTGGCTTTGCACCGTGTGAATTTTTTAGACAGGGCAAGCGGGGGGCGAGCTGTCTAAAAAATTCACATGAGCTGGTGAAGGAAGCAATGCGTTCGAGTATGTGTCAATTCTGATAATCGCCGTTCCAGTTCCTGGTTTTTCAGGCGAATGCTGGCAACTTGACTGTCGCCGGCAGTCCGCTGAAAAATCGCCAGGCCCATTACTGTTACTTTGCCTCAGAAACAAGCTGGCGATGGCTTATCCAGAAGGCTGCGTGCAACAGAAAGTGCCCCCACACTGCCGGATGCTGCTAAGACAGTTAATACTCTAATTGACAGACACAAATTGTAACAGAGCCAGGCAGCATCTCTAGAAAACATGAACAGATGACGTTTCGGGTCGAGGCCCTTCTTCAGACTCTGAGTTATTTCAGGCAGGTTAACAAGATGGTGATTCCGAATTACATAAAATCTGACTTGCGTAAGGGTTCACGTAAGTTAAGCATTACATAAGTAAGGGAATGCCTGTCTACGGCACAAAGGCGCAGCTGTGGAATAATGTCTTACAGCACCAGAGATCCAGATTCAATCCTGAACCCGGGTGCTATCTATAAGGAGTTTGCAAGTTTGCCCCATGTCCCCGTTACTTTACTTCTGTCAGAACAGAGAATACTAACATCTTAAGTGCATGATCTTTTATAAGAGCTAGATAACATTAGAGGTAAAACTAAATATTAAAATGCAGAGAAATGTGGAGTAAGCATATTGTTAATGGTGGTGGGAGGAGACGGAAGAACAAAATGAGGATGTCTGTGGTATGCATTTAGCTTAACTCAATATAACTATATGGCTAAAAGTCTCATCTTCACCACTTCCTGTCTGCGCTGTATATTGATTTTAGAAAATAAACGCTACCCTATAACGCTATGATTTTTGACCATCTTACTCACAGTCCTCCGCTGTGGCAGCCCCGAGGATTTTTCCCATCGATGAAAAACAAAAAAGTTATGAGAGTTAAAAAAATCTTGAGATCAGCTGATTGGTCCTCTCGCCTGTCAATCACCATGATGAAGGTAACGCCCATTCTGGGGGGGGGCAGGACTATAAAACCCCGAATTCCTGGACAGGAGTCAGTCACACTGGAAGATCGCGAGGGAGAGGACACAACTGTGATTCTTAGCTGTGAATCAACTGAACTGTGCGTCTGCAATGTACTTGCAATAAATGATTTGTTAGCCCTTAATGACAATGCAATTAGTTGTTTGGCCTGGCCTGTGCTTGAGACTGCAATGCAAAATGGAAATAAAATGACAATGCCATGAGTTGTTTGGCCTGCCCTGTGCTTGAGACTGCATTGCAAAATGGAAATAAAATGACATTGCCATGAGTTGCTTGGCCTGCCCTGTGCTTGAGATTGCAATGGAAAATTGAACATTAACTAATCATAGTTGGTCTAATCTGTCCACTTTTAATTGTTATTGTGTATCGCCCACCAAAAACGCATAAGGATCACAATTTGGTGATCTTATCGCTAGCTTGTTGCCCAAATTTGACCGGGTCCTGATTCTTGGTGACTTTAACATTCATGTCTGCTGTCCCACAAAGCCTCTTGTGAGTGAATTTATGAACCTGGTTGAGTCCTTCAATCTGACTCTACTCACCACTGAACCCACACACAAGCTTGGCCATACACTAGATCTAGTGCTTTTGTCTGGTCTGCCAATTTGTAATACATAAATTATTGATGCCTGTCTGTCTGATCATAGTGCTATTATATTCGATATATCTCTGCTTTTCACTCCCTCAAAATCCCATCTCCCTGCTCGCTACTCACGCTACGTTAACTCAACGATGGCCAGTAAGTTCTCTGAGGCTCTCCTAGCCGCCCCCGACATCTGCACTATTGAGGCGTCTACCCCCCATCTCAGCACCGACAACCTAATTTCTTTATTCAATACTACTTGCTCTTCCATCCTGGATTCTGTTGCTCCTCTTAAAATGAAAAGCCTAAAGGCGAGCCGTGGCTCAATGACACCACCAGAGCCCTAAGAAGAGAATGCAGAAAATCAGAACGGAAGTACAAATCTGATAAGCTTCAAATTTCCTTTGAACTCCTGAAAAACAATCTTCACAAATACCAGGAAGCAGTAAAATCTGCAAGAACAAAATACTTTTCCGCCCTTATTTCAAAAAACGCTCATAACTCCAAGGTCCTTTTTAGTACCATCACCTCTATCATATGTCCTGCCCCCAGCACCAGCTTAACTGGGTCCCCTGCTAAGTGCGAGGAATTTACTATATTTTTCGCCAGCAAAGTTAAGAACATCAGATCGAATATTTCCCCTCCATCCGTGACCTGGCTGTCTCATTGGTCCGTTCTTCAAAATTAGACTTATTCCAACCCGTTACTCTACCCTCCCTTGTAAAACTGGTCACCACCATGAAACCTACTACCTGCCCCCTCGACATTGTCCCCTCTTCCCTTCTGAAGGATGTCATTACAATAGCCGGTCCCAGCATCCTCGCCATCTTCAACAGTTCTCTGGCCACTGGCACTGTACCTACCTGCTTCAAGCATGCAGTGGTCCAGCCCCTCCTGAAAAAACCTAACCTCGACCCCACCTTGCCAAGCAACTACAGACCCATTTCAAAACTGCCTTTCCTTTCAAAAGCCCTTGAAAAGGTAATTTTAAGTCAACTTATGCCTTACCTTCACCAAAATACTATCTTGGAAACTTTCCAATCAGGTTTCAGGGCTCACCATAGCACAGAGTCTGCCTTGTTGAAGGTACATAATGACCTACTGCTCACCGTTGACTCCGGCAACTCTGCAATCCTGCTCCTTCTCGACCTCAGTGCAGCATTTGATACTGTCGACCACACCACCCTAATTGACCGTCTCCGGTATGGGGTTGGTATTGATGGCACTGCCCTGAGCTGGTTCATCTCCTACCTCAAAGGTAGGAGTTTCTCACCTAACATAGGCAACTCTTTCTCCTCCCCAGCTAATCTCTGCTGCGGGGTTCCACAAGGTTCCACCCTTGGCCCCATTCTCTTCTCCCTGTATATGTTCCCCTTAGGCCAAGTCATTCAAAGGCACGGCATTTCCTTCCATTGCTACGCAGATGATACACAACTCTATCTCCCCCTGAAGCCCCAAAACTGATCAAATCTACTTAACCTTATCCACTGCCTCGAGGATATAATGTGTTGGATGGCCCAGAACTTCCTCCAACTAAATGAGAGTAAGTCTGAGGTCATCCTTCTCGGCCCCTCGGACTCAATCAAAATGATAGCAGGCAGCCTTGGAAGCCTTACCCCATTACTCAAACCTCACGTCAAAAACCTTGGCGTGATATTTGACTCAGCACTGAAATTTGACAAACAAAGTCAATGCAGTGGTAAAAGCTAGCTTCTTCCAGCTTCGGACGATAGCTAAAATAAACCAATTCCTCCAGTTTGATGACCTCGATAAGATCATCCACATATTTATCTCCTCCCGCCTCGACTACTGCAACTCCCTTTACACTGGCATCAGCCAATCTTCCCTGTCCTGTCTGCAACTGAACCAAAACGCCACAGCGAAACTCCTGATGGGCACCCGAAAAAGGGACCACATCACCCCGATTCTGGCCTCTCTCCACTGGCTCCCTGTGCAGTTCCGAATACATTTCAAGATCCTTCTTTATGTTTATAAAGCCCTTAACGGGCTTGCCCCCACCCACATCAAATGTCTGCTTACCCACCACACCACCTTCCAGGTCCCTCAGATCAGCTGACTTGGGGTTACTGAACATCTAGGCATAAGCTCAGGGGTGACCGCGCCTTTGCGGTTGCAGCTGCTAGACTGTGGAACAGTATCCCTCTTCCCATCAGAACTGCCCCCTCCATCGACTCTTTTAAGTCAAGACTTAAAACTCATCTTTACTCTCAAGCCTTTCTTGACGTCCTCTGAGGGAGGCTATATGTATGTATTTATGTATGTACTTAATCTATGAACTGAAGTTGTATAATGTTAGTACCTCCACCAATGTAAAGCACTTTGGTCAACGAGAGTTGTTTTTTAAATGTGCTAGAGAAATAAAAGTGACTTGACTTGACTTGAATGCAAAATAGAAATGAATTGACAATGCCATGACTTGTCTGACCTGCCCTGTGCTTGAGACTGCAATGCAATATGCAAATGAAATGACAATGCCATGAGTTGTTTGGCGTGCCCTGTGCTTGAGACTGCAATGCAAAATGGAAATGAAATGACAATGCCATGAGTTGTCTGGCCTGCCCTGTGCCTGAGACTGCAATGCAAAACAAAAATGAAATGACAATGCCATGAGTTGTCTGGCCTGCCCTGTGCTTGAGACTGCAATGCAAAATGGAAATGGAAATGTAATGAAATGAGTAGTTTGGCCTGCCTGAATCCACTAATTTCGGCCCACATTGGCTCTATTAGCCGAGAAACCAGTATGTTTTGCCCAAAATGCTCATATTAGCCCAGGAGGAGTATTTTGGCCCAAAAGGCCAGTGCCAGGCCTGCAAAAGTTCAGAAAATATGCCTTTCACTGAGATTTCACAGATTTTTTTTGGTCACCGGCCCATCAAACCTGTTCTAGCCCAGGTTGAGTCCCTTTGGCCCATCAGTAAGTATTCCACCTGCAAGCATTAAACCTCACCCCAGTATTTTTCTCCCTCCCTTCATCGGCTTCATGTGAGATCCAGGCCACGATAGACTTTCCTCCTTCATTGCTGTGATCTGCAGAAAAAGATGAAAAATGTCTAAAATTGATTCTCCACCCATCTCCCTCTTCTCTCTCACAGAGTCTCTCACCTGTTTTGGGGAGAATTTCTGGCAGTTCTGAGCTGCCAGCCCACCTGAGTGACTGAGCTGCCAGCTCACCAGGCCTGAGTGACTGAGCTGCCAGCCCACCAGGCCTGAGTGACTGAGCTGCCAGCCCAAGAATCGATTCGGCCCACAATGTCCACACTAGCCCTCTGGAAACCAGTCGTGTTAGTCCACAACACCCATACTAGCGCTCAGGAAAGCCCCCCCCCCCCACCCCACTGGCCACCAATATTGGAATTTGTGGAGAGGTGGAATATTGCGTTGGGGGACCAGCCCTCCCGTGGGAACATGGGTCCCACTTAGTCTAGTTATAATTATATCGTTACCTTTAATTTTATCTGATTATAATTATGTGGGTGGGATGTATACATAGTTCTGGGCATGTTTGTGGCTAGGTTTCTGGCGCAGACTGACAAATAGTTCAGTTTAGTTCGATGAAGACTATGGGGAAGATATAGTTTTGGACCATGATCACGAGTATGATTGAAACGTATGTATGCTGGAAGACGATGTACTTATACAAGAAGAGGTTTTTATGAGTGATTTTACTGTTTTGTACCTACTACAATAAAGAAACTATTATTCAAGAGATTGTATCTGGAATATTCATCTTTCGAAAGCTTTGATTGTCTCATGGAGAGCTCGTGGAATGGTTAAGATTACCTTCTGAACTATGGTCACCAAAATTAGTGACTATCAGGGGCTAAAACCTTGATACGTCGTAAAGACTGTCACTAAATTTCCAAGGAGAGATTAAAGGCTCTGTCTTACCTGTTTGCGTCATCGGCGGTGAAGCGCGGCGTCGCCGGTAGCGAGGACCGCGCGGCAATGGCGAGAGCGTCGAGCCTATTCACCGGAGCGCCGCACGGATGCTGCGCGGGGGCTGAGTTAATTCAAACACGGCGGGTCCCACGTGCTTGCGGTAAGTAAATAACAGGGCGGGCCGACTGAGATGACGTCGGCCCGCCGCACGTGACTCACCAGCGGCGGCTGTGGCAGTGGAGGTTTGACGCACGGCGCTCGAGCCATACTGGCAGCGGCCCGTGCGAGCGCCCGTGCCTCACTGGCGGCGGCACGTGCCTCACTGGCGGAGGCTGTGGCAGTGGAGGTTTGACGCACGGCGCTCGAGCCACACTGGCGGCGGCCGTGCGGGCGGCCGTGCCGCACTCGTGCATCACTGGTGGAGGTTGTGCGGTGAGTATTTAGTTTTGGACATTGTCGATTTTATTTTAGCACCGCGCGGTGTTGGGAACACCGCCGCACGGCCCCGGAATTGTACTTTCTCACGAGTGCGCGGTCTATGGCGGCAGATTCTTCCCGTTTCGCCGCCATAGACCGCAGACTCGTGAGACAGGCCTTTAAGTGATTAAAAGATGATATACAAAATAAAAACAAGTAAAGAAATCGTAAGGCAGATCTAGAGCAGCTTTGAATGAATGTGGCAGAACCTCTGAGACAGTTAGTCAGTGAAAGACACAGAGTGCTGGAGTATAGGGCCTGTCCCACTGACGCGACTTTTCAGCGACTGTCTTCGACCTTCAAGCTCGAGGGCACTCGCCTGAAAAACCTTGAGCTGGATCGACCGTCAGCGATGAAACCGCGAGCCGGATCGACCGTCTGCACACACACAAAGACATCACAAAGGTGAGGGCCAGGGAAAGCGGGGGAGCGCTGTCTGAAATTCACATCTGCGATGAAGAGGAAGGTAAAAGACGGCTGGCCCAGTTCTGTAAGTCCTTTAGAGAGCGTGGGGGAGGGGTGGGGGGAGGAGAGAAGGGAAGAGAAGGGGGGAGAAGGGGGGGGAGAAGGAGTGGGGACACTTTTAAGAAGTCAGACAACATTTAATAAAGTTTAGCGGACATTTAACATTACCGGTCGGTTTACTACCTTTTTTTCTCAACTAGCTTTACCTTCGACTACCTTCGATTGACATCGACTACCTACAAATAGCATTATGACCTACCTCGACTAAACCCACGAGTAAAAAAAATATTGATTTTTTTCCATGGCGACCTTTTTTTACTCGCGGGCATTTTTCAGCATGAAAATACGCCGCGACCTAGCTGAGGCCTCAAGTACGCGGGGACTACTCTCGAGCATGAAGAAGAGTTACGAAGACCTCCTAGGACCTCGTGTCGGCCATGCTGTGAGTATGAGTCGAGGACAAACTCGTCTGAACTCGCGAATTAGGTCGCCGCAGTGGGACAGCGCCTTATCTCAGAAGGTCAGGCTGCATCACTGGAAAACATGGAAATGGAGATCAGAGTTCAATGGGAGAGGGAAATAAAATGACAAGCAACTGCAAGATTCGTGCTTGATCTCTTCAAAGAGGAAACCTAAACCTGAACCATAGGTACAGAATACTCAACTGGGGGGAAAAAAAGCAACTAAATTGTTCTTTGTTCCTCAATCAACTATTTGGGTAATTGCAAAGAAAAGAAGTATGTGAACATGTTTTGTCATTGCTCTTGAATAGTTTTGTGTTTGTTAGATGAGTTATTCTTGGTAATAGAAATGACTGTGTTAGACTTATTCTCTAAAATGTGTCTGAAATTATCAGGCATACTTCCCAGTTGTTCTGCAGGACAACCAAAAAGAAACTATGGCATGTTGCCAGGATAAAAATAAGTAGCTTTCTATTTAACTTAATCTAATGTGATACCAAAGAGACCTGGAGTGCATCTTCTGATTATTCAGCACTATTGTAGGCCACTGTTAAGAAAGAGCAGGGATTTCATTATAAATTAATCCATTATTCTGAAATATGAACATTCACATTTGTTGTGACTTTTTAGTGTCAATGACTACAATGAGAAGACAGGTAAAAATCTGGGAAATATGCCATCCCTATTAGGCTCAGAGCAAAGGTATTTGATTTTACGTGGTTTTGCAAAGGTTATTTGCAGAGCAGATCAAGAATTCTGAAAGAATTATGGGTCCATTGGTTAATTTCCTGGACCTTTATGGTGTGAAGAAAATTAAATGCCACAGGTGCAACGTATCCAATGCAGCTTTCCATGAAATGTTTTATAGTTTATCACAATAATATGAACCAAAACTAGTCATTAATTTTCTGAAGCTATGCTATTAGTGTTAATTTATTCTTAAGAATAAAGATATGTACGGTAATTAAACTGAACGATGGACCCTGTTTTATAAGTAAGATCACTGATTACGGAGGGTGAGGTAAAGTGAGCAGTTTCAGACACTGTGCAAGTAGTGAGATATACAATTCCTAGGGACGGCAAAGTGGTGCAGTTGCTAGTGCCAGTTGCTCACAGTGCCAGAGGCATTGCAGACCTGCCAATTCTCACGCATTGAGCGAGAGACTCATGCATTTCGCCCAATTCTCACGCTCTCACGCTGATCACAGAATTTCTCACGCTCTGTCGTGAGAAATTCTGTGATCAACGAGAATTTCAAGACTAATATCAACTGCTTGTGTGCGCATCTGTTGACAAGACAGCAGCATTCTTATTCTCTGTTATTCTCACTTGACCGAACTGTCACACACCTCCAAAGCATGTCCCCATGCAAATTTACATTGAAAGACACAGACCGGGCAATGAATGAGTGTCCCCCAGCGCAGCAAGTGAGGCCATGTACTACTCCCGGCAGCAGCCGGAATTTAAGGATTTGCGAGAAGCGGCTGACATGAACGAGGCCGGCGAGCGGCAGGAGAGAGGTACATGGGCCGCGGAACTGGGGGATCTGGGGGGGCCCACTTTTTTGGCTAGACATGTTTCAGTGTCTCGGGTTTTGGACGAGGTGCTGCTGTGCTCTGAGCAACCTGGTCATGGGTGTTGGAGAGCCGGGGCGGAGGGAGGGATGGAAGCAGAAGCAGCGGTAGGGGCAGATGCGGACGGGGAGCCGGGGCTGGCAAGTCACTCGCTGCAGCTCCGGCCATAGCGCAGCCTCAGTGCAAGAGTCTCGGGCCGTCGGAGGCGTCGGAAGCGTTGCACCTCTGCCGTGAGAGTCTCTGCGCCGAATTCACCCTGGTGACCAGCATGGACCAGGTTGCGGCTCGGTGCATCCTGGAGGTCAACCAATGGCTGCTGGAAGTAGGTACCAAGCACTGGCTTGAAGCGGTGGAAGATAGTGGCCTTCAAATGGGGGGGGGGGGTTGGAGAAAGCATCCTGCTTGCCCGCTAGATTTTCACTTATGTAACTGCAGGAACAATGTTCCCGATGTTGGGGGAGTCTAGAACCAGGGGTCACAGTTTAAGAATAAGGACAACTTTTTCTTCACCCAGAGAGTTGTGAATCTGTGGACTTCTCTGCCACAAAAGGCAGTGGAGGCCAATTCACTAGATGTTTTCAAGAGTGAGTTACATTTAACTTTTGGGGCTAGCGAAATCAAGGGATATCGGGGAAAAAACAGGAAAGAGGTACTGATTTTAGATGAACAGCCATGATCATATTGAATGGCAGTGCTGGCTCAAAGGGCCGAATGGCCTATCTCTGCACCTTTTTTCTATGTTTCTATGTATGAGTAAATGGCAATAAAACTCGACCACTTGATTTTGGTTCATGCATGGTGGGGGTATAATGTAGTCATAGGGTGATAGTGTGAAAACAGGCCCTTCGGCCCAACTTGCCCACACCCGCCAACATGTCCCTGCTACACTACCTGCTTTTGGTCCATATCCCTCCAAACCTGTCCTATCCATGTATCAGTCTAACTGTTTCTTAAATGTTGGGATAGTCCCTGCCTCAACTACCTCCTCTGGCAGCTTTGTGTGGAAAAAGTTACCCCTTAAAAAGTTACCTCTTAAAAAAACTTCAAACAAAAAACATTGCAATCATACTTCTACAATGCAATAAAACATGATTTTAATACATTACATTTCAAAAAGTCCCAACCGTTGGGGGGGGGCACCATCTCCCCACGCAGTCACTCCACTCCCTTGCCGGGTACCCCCAAGGCCAGTGTTCAGTGATAGCTCAGCCCCCTACTTTCAAAAAGCTCTACGGCCCCTGGAACTTCAGATGGAGAGCACTGCCAGATGTGAGCGAGGAACTGAGGCCAGTTGTCCGTGATGTCTGGATCCCAATGCTCAGTGCTTCGTGTTTCGGGGTTGGCCAATGTTATTGATTTGTAATTAGCCTGATTTGTAATTAGTTGACAAAACTTTAATTTATATATCCGGAATATCCAGGGGATGGGATAAGTGTAATATTAAAATGACATGCAAGGTGTCAGGCTGTCTGACACAACATACAGCCCCGATAACCCATTATTTCCTTCAGTTAAATATTGGGAAGGTAGCTATATTGTCATTTGCCACTCAACTATTATGTTTGTTTTTACACCTCACTGACTATTTCTAACCCCCACCCCCTTCAAATTCCTTTGACAGGTTGAATAGAATGTCCCCAATCTTATTGTTTTAATAATTGAACACGTAGATGAACATCCTCAAAGAGTGTAATCAGATGGAAACTGATTCAGATGCGATGTTTCAGAGCTTGTTCAAAGAAGGGGCATAGTTTAAAGGAGTGACAGAGATACTTGCAGGGGTACGTGTGAGGAGGTTATTATTTGTCTTTAGTTTTAGCTTGAAACAGGACATCTGAAGATTCAAAGTATAATATAGTAATTGTGCTGATACTGACTCCAACCAACCACGTAATGAATATCATCCATTCCGGAGGTTTTATTTTTATGATGCCATTTAAACTTCACTTGGATTTCAATCACTTCAATGTAAAAGTAATTGGGAATGGGGAGCATTGGAACAAAACGTTGCCCTTGGTACATATTAACTGTAATACAATAATGTATGCATGTTGGTAGGTGCAATCTAAACAAAGATCTTTTTATCATGGTTGTGTTATGAATAGCACAGAAAATATTATGTACTCTCAAGATCACTGTGTGTGGCGGCGCCTATCGGCAGCGGCTCGACTACAGTTCGTCTGTCTTTTTTTAAATTTTTGTCTTGTTAAATGTATGTCTTGACTCTAGTTTTTATTATTTTTCTTTAGCTGTGTATATGTGAGGGGTGGGGGGGGAGGGGTTGGGGGAAACCGTTAGTCTCTTCCCTGTACGGGGTCCGACCTTTTCCCTCTCGGGTCTCCGGTTTCGTTGGGCCTAACATTGTGGAGCTCTGGCCGGGACCAACCTGAGGGCTTCAGTCGTGGAGTCTGCGGACCTGACTTCACGGAGCTGGCCGTCTTCGGAGCGGGAGGAGCTGTGGTGGCACGCGGCTGCGACCCGACTTTGGAGCTTCGAGGCTCCGGCTGCAGGCCCGGTGGACAGGTACATCGGGAGCTCACAGGTCCTTGGTGGAAGACCGCTTTTTGGAGCTCCTGCAACGGCAACTTCTCCCGCTGGAATCACGGGGTTTAAAGGACACGGAACGGGGCCTAACATCGCCCGGCGTGGCTTAAACAGCCACGGGACTTAACATCGCCCGCCGGGGGCTTTAACATCGGGAGCCCCAGTTCGCCTCGATGCTGCAGTTTACTGCTGGACCGTGGGAGAAGAACAAAGGGAAGAGATAAGACTTTGCCTTCCATCACAGTGAGGAGGTGTTGGAGATTCACTGTGATGGATGTTTATGTAAACTGTGTTAAGTGTGGGTTGTTGTTTTTTTGTAATGTAAGACTGTAGAAAATGCAATTTCGATCAAACCAAGCTGTTTGAATGACAATAAAAGGCATTCTATTCTATTCTAAATATAACTTTATTGCTCAAATATATGTTGTTATTGGACTTTGCATTTTGGAAAAGTCCCAGCTGAGAGGAAGACAGCAAAATACTGAAAATATTGGGGGTGAAAATGACCTCAGGACAATTTGTTAGAAAAATGAAGGAAATGGTAACAGAATATTATACAGCTGAGTGAGTATAATTTTATGGATGAGAAATTGTGTTCAACCAATTGATGACTTTGACAAAGTAGCTAACATGTTAGATAACAAGGTAACCAATGGATGTAGCAAATTTTGTTATACTAAATTTGGTCCGTGAAGTGCCCTATAAAAGATTACCACATTAGATAAGCACCTGTGGAATTGAATGTAATAAATTAAGTCCAGGGGGTCAGATATGGGGCTTTATGTGTGGGCCAGATATATTGTCAGTGCAGAGGGGCTAGGAGCAAGGCCAAGTGTGCATCCAGAGTCAAGGTCTGGAATAGTACTAGGTATGCAGTCAAAGCTGGGACAATGGGAGTGTTCAGCACTGGGAACCTAAGCTGGTAAGCAGCTATGGTCAGGGTAGAATAGGGGGCCAGGTGTAAGGCTGGACTCAGGGTCAGGAATGAGAGAAGGTATGCAACTGGAGTCAGTGACAGGAGCAGTACCAGGTGTGCAGTGAGACCCAGGTTGGTCAACATGGGCAACTGCTTGATTATAATCTGCATTCCATACATGAATACACTAAGATCATTTATGTGCTGTGCCTATTGATCAGAGCCTGGCTCTACTGTGTAATGTAATTAGGAATGTAATTTAGCCTATCCTTATTCATAGCTAATCCAATTTAAAGCATAAATATTGCATTCAAGTGTAAGTTAAAAGACTCGCTACAGTATGCACCAGATTGCACAATTTCAAGCTGAAAAATGCAAAAGCTCTGTACCATGGGAGGGAGGACCACCCTTCCACCCCCACCCCCAAACACAGTCGGACCTAATAAAGCATTTATTCCTTCCAAACACAGTCAGACCTAATAAAGCATTGCAGTTTCAAGCACCAACAGGGCAGCAGGCAAAACAACTCATGGCATTGTCATTAACGGCTAACAAATCATTTATTGCAGTACATTGCAGACTCACAGTTCAGTTGATTCACAGCTTAGAATGAGATTTGTGGCCTCTCCCTCACGGTCTTGCAGAGTGACAGAGTCATGCCCAGGAA
>JAXLNO010000752.1:250372-323785 GCA_038087875.1 Malacoraja senta
AAAACTAGAGTCTGCAGACGTTATCGATCGACCACCTAAGCCCGTTGAGGAAGGTGAATATAATTCCTACAGCTGCATTAAATGTGCTGATGATATTCAAGTCGGAGGTAGATTGAGGCTGTTCAAAAGCAAGTGCGAAAAGATAACCACTGACCCTTTCATTTTACAATGCATAAATTGTTATAAGATTCTCTCTGACCAGTTTCCTCCGCGGCACGAAAAGACCAATTTCCCGTTCAAACGGATAAAAGAGGAGACTATAACTATCCAGGTAGAGGTAGTGAAATTACACAAAAAGGGTGTGATTGAACAGATTGTCCATGAACAAGATGAATATATTTCCAATATCTTCACAAGGCCTAAGAAACAATGGGGAATACCGAATCATTCTTGATTTGGCTAGTCTGAACATGTGCTTGGAATATAACCATTTCAAAATGGATAATTTTCATTCAGCAAAACAGCTGATTACTGAGGATTGCTTTATGGCCTCAACCGATCTCAAAGATGCAAACTATTCGGTACCAATACGTGAGTGTCACAGGGAATATCTGGTTTATCTCGCAAGGCACATTGTGGCAATTTAATGCTTTACCTAATGGGTTGAGTTCAGCCCCTAGGCTATTTACAAAGATCCTAAAGCCAGTGTTTGCCCCACTCAGAACTGAAGGGCATATTGTTGTGGGGTTTATAGATGATACGCTCATTGTAGGAAAGACGAAATGTGACACAGAGTTAGCTGTGTCAGCAACCAAGAACCTCCTAGAAGATCTAGGATTTATTATTCATCCAAGAAAGTCCATGCTAGAGCCGACAAAAACTATCGCATACCTAGGCTTTGTCTTAAACTCTTCAGATATGTCTGTGACCCTACCTACAGATAAGAAACATAATATTGTAGATGCATGCACAGGCTTACTTAAGAATGAGGTCTACTATACGGCAGGTCGCGAGGGTGATAGGCTAGGTGGTAGCTGCTTTCCCAGCTACACAATATGGGCCATGCATTATAGAAGCCTGGATCGTGAGTAGGTTCTTGTCCTAACATTGGTCACAGGAGGAGCCATCTTGAGGAACGGCTGCAAAACAGCAGCCGTCCGTTAATTGTACTTTTTCACCAAGTTTTTTAGTTTTCTTTAAGTCTTTGTTTTTATTTATTTTGCCTTTTGATGTGGGGGGAACAAGGGGAAATCACTTCCCGGTCCCTACCTGGTCGGTGAGGCAGCCTTCTCTCCGGCTGCCCAGTCGACCCGTCCTCGCGGCCTACCAGCGGGTGTGGAGCGGCGTGGAGCGGCGTTTCCTGGCGGGGACCGCACAGCACCCTCAGCTTCGGTGGCGGCATGGCGCTGGAGCGCTATTGTGCAGCGGAGCGGGCGATGCCTTGCCTGGGTCGCCGCGCTAGACCGACGCGCTGGAGCTCCGGTGAGCTGGACCGCCGAGCTCAACACCTCCGGGCTGCGGGACTGTGGAGCGACCATCCGCGGGCGGCGGCGCCGACTCCAACACCGGGAGCCTTGAGCTCCAAATCGGCGCGGCCTTGTCGGCTTCAGGTGCTGCGGACGCCTGCGGGAAATCGGCCGTTCCAGCCGTAGTTACGGCCTCCGGTGAGGAATGCGGCCGTTCCAGGTGGCCCAGCTGCTGGAGGACTCTCCCGACGCCGGGGCTACATCACACGGCGAGAACGGCCAGGATCATCAGGCCTCCGTAGAGGCAATAGCGGGGGCCTCATTTGGCCTGACTTTTTTGGGTGAACTGGGGCTGGGGACTGGACATTGTGCCTTCCCCCACAGTGGAGATCATTGTGGGGGGATGATTTTTGTATGTAATTGTTTGTAATTGTATTTGTTAGTCTATGTTCAAGATGGCGGTCGGAGGGGAGAGTGGACGCTGGCGCGGTTTCGTTGCCGCAGCTCTCTCCTCAAATTGTGCTTCTGATTTTCTTGTTTGTGTTTTTGGAAGGAATTCTGTCCCTGATTTGTGTATTGGTCTTTATAACTTATTTTTTTAAATTCTGATTATATGTTTCCTATAAATCTCTGTAAGGTGTCCTTGAGACCTCGGTATAAGGCGCCCGTAAATAAAATTCATTATTATTATTATTATTATTATTAACATTGAATAAGGGCCATTTTGATAGATGTACAGTATAAGGCTGACGACAGTCAATATCAGAGTTACAGTGGTGGATTGAGCACACACACGAGGGTACATGTTCCATTGTACCAAGTAAGCTCACAATAACACTACAAAGTGATGCTAGTGGACAGGGCTGTGGTGCAACTGACAACAATACTAGTTGTTTCGGTAAGTGGAATGAGGATGAGGTGAGACATGGCCAAAAGTATGGCATCAACTATTTGGAAATGCTAGCAGCATTCCATGGATTGAGAACGTATTGTGGGAATGGCCATGATATTCATTTCTGGCTACAATTGAACAACACAACAGCAGTAGCGTATGTAAACCATATGGGTGGCTCAAACATGTGATGCACTAGCAAAGTCCATTTGGGCGTGGTGTATAGAGAGGAGAATATGGGTGTCAGCTGCACACATGCCAGGTAGATAGAACATTGAAGCAGACACCAGGTCAAGAAAATTCAATGAACAAACAGAATGGATGTTAAATCAGTCAGTGTTCAAGAAGATAAAATCTTGATATGGAACACCTGAGGTTGATCTGTTTGCTTCAAGACTAGTAAGATTAAACGAGAACTTACCAGTTTGAAGTTTGATCTTTATTTTATGAGGAGTTACGTTGGTGATTACGTGAAGAACCCCGTCAGGGCGCATGCGCATCAATCTTCAAAGCAGCGGTATGAAATCACAGACAACACCATAATTGAAGTAACATATTAAGATGATCAACATCAGAACTACCATTAAGACCTTTTTTCTATGAGAGAGGGTTGGGCGTGGCGGGCACGTAATCACCAACGTAACTCCTCATAAAATAAAGATCAAACTTCAAACTGGTAAGTTCTCGTTTAATCTTACTATTTTACTTCGGAGTCACGTGAGTGACTACGTGAAGATTTTAAAGCTCTGTGATTTTTATGCCGCAGATCAAAATCCCGGCTTCTCACTGCATTGATTGACTCTGAGTATCATCAATAATGCTGTAAACATGATATTGCATATCATGCAAAAACAAAACAGTACTATTTTTGGTCATAAAACAACCAATAAACCCTCTTAATTTAGCGCAACAAACGAAACAGAATTAAACAGTATTGAAAACAGACTTTAAACATTAGCAACAGCACTCAATATTGAGTTGGCAAACAGCCCTCCATCAGCAATCGGCCGATGGTAGTATTGCTGAATCACAAGTTCATTTTTCCAACCTGCGGCTTTTAATATATGGTCGATGGGAACATCCATCGCCCTGGCCGCGGATGTTGCTACTGCGCTAGTGGAATGAGATGTAAACACATAAATGTTAATACGTGGCTGAACCAACTCTTGCTTTAACCACCTTGAGATAGTCTGAACTGCCACTCTTTTATGTTGGCTTCTTGTAACTGACAAATAATCCTGTTTCTTCTTGTCTTAAAGCCCTTGTGGCTTCAATGTAATGTAAGAAATGTGTCCTTACACATAAACATGGAGCTGTGGGATATGTTCAGAACACAATCTTAAATCCTGTCACACCTGGCCTGCTTTGTTTGAGCAGGTGATAAATATAAAACATAACATTTTCTGTAGTCACTTACATTCTATCTAACTGAAGTGTTTGGAAAGTCTGCACTCTCTGTGCTGACACCAATGCCATTAGCATAGCCAATTTCATGGTTAATTTTAACAAAGTTATAGCCGTGACAGGGACTGAATGACAAAGCATGTTAAGAACAACGCTTACATCCCTGATTACCATATACATAGGCTTAGGCGGTTTGGAATTAAAGATTCCTTCCATGAACCTAGATATGAGAGGGTGAGCACCTATACTTTGTGTCCATGTACCTATTACAACATATGCCGACAAAGCACCTCTAGCTGTGTTGATAACACTATAGCTAAGACCCTCGTCATAATAAAGTGTAGATAAACTCTAACTCATTTTCAATAACTACAGTATCATATTGAATATTCTTTTGAACACAATATTGTTCCCATTTTTTTTTTTTTTTTCATGTCATATACTGCTTTTGAGTACTCTTTCTCCAGGCCTGTATACTCTTTCTCCAGTGAGTATATCCACCGTTGGCCTAGAAAGTCCTCGACCAATGTAAGGCATTCTTAAAACCTGCAAATTAACAGATCAATACGATCACATAACGGATGAACTTAACGCGTTACTGGATGCTCCAGCAAATTCCTACTGTTTGGAATCATCAAAAGGAGGTTGGATCGCTATCTGTAACCTGAAAAGGAACCATGGTTGAATCGGGCAATTTGGTATCACCAAAACCCCTGAAGCGGCATCCTGCTTGATTTTCTCAAACACCATGAGGCAGAATGGTGGGAAAATGTATACAAACATATCATCCCAATTTAGTGAAAAAGTACTGCCCCTGGATCTGGTTCCCATGAAACATATTTTGGCCTTCGATATAGAAGTACTGTGTTCTTGAACACATCCTGGTTCCACATCCACTCTGTATTATCACGTAATTTTCATGACCTGCCATCTGGTACTACATTAAGTTTCCCTGGCAGATAGATAGCTCCAATCCAAATAACTCTATCCATACTCCAGGTCCAGTTCTATTTGCCAACCTGTCACATGATAACGATTTGATTCCACCCATGTGATTCATATAAGCAACTGCTGTAGTGTTGTGTATTTTGCACTGCACATGCAAACTAGTTTTGTTAGTGCCATAAGCCTTGAATCCATAAAATACTCTTGGTTAATTCCCCATGTTTGCAGAAGCAATGTTCATCTGTCTCCACAGCTAGATCTTGTATCAGTAGCACCCTACCCAAGTGCTCTGACATCGGTCTGCAAAATCATGGAAGCTTGGTCCAATAACAATTTGGAACTACTAGTGGACACATGCTGAATCCCCCATTGTACAGCAGCAACAGCCTCTATTAATAGAAGCATAGGTCTGTTATAATGACCCTAATGTATCCTCAGTGCTTGTTCCTTTGACCTTTGTAATTGTAGATAATAAAGTGGCCATATTGAACTGCTGGAAATGCTGCCAGCAATTACCATAGCAGACTTGTCACCTGCCTAATTGAAGGCTGTGTGTCAGCAATTAACTTGATACAGCTCTTAATTAGCTCTACCCTTTTTTGCCTGGGCAAGGTCACAATCATGTTGATTAAGTCTATTGTGAACCCAACTAGTCAATTTGTGTCACAGGTATAAATTTAGATTTCTCTGGATAGCTTATGAAGCCCAATTTAAAAATGTTTTTTACCAACTGCCACTGATGCTTCAGCTGTTTCCTTTGATTGTCCTACAATCAAGATATTATCTAACTAAGCCATGAGCACATGCCCTCGACTTCTCATCATGCCTAGAATAGGTTTTAACAACTTTGTAATCCCTCTAGGAGCTGAAGACAAACTATTAGGCAGTGCATTGTATTGCAATAATTGCCCCATCCAGCTGAATTTTAAATCTTCTCTCCTGCAAATGAACACACACTGAATCCGTTTCTTTAAGATCTCCTTCACAAACATTTCCATCTTAAAATGTCTATACCCTACAAAAGGGTTAAGACTATTCAGGTCCAGTATAATTCTGCATCCCCCATCCTTGCTTGGTCTGGGAAAGATATTGGACACAAACTGATGGCTTTGGTAAACTGCCTTAGCAATTACACCTTTATTACATAAGCTTGCAAGTTCCAACTGAACTTCCAATTGTTCAGTGATACTGAAGTCAAACTCCTTTTTGGAACATGTTGCATGGGTAAATCAGAATTTGCATTAAGCTTTGTTCGATATCCTTCTATAATCTTCAGTATAAACATATCTGAGGTATCACATTAGATCTGTCTACATGAGAACCAGACCCACTTACCTCCTTACCACCTGGCATTCTTCCCCGGCCTCGAGCTGGATATCTCACCTTCCCTGGCGCTGCTACAGCCGAATGCCAACTGCGCTGCATCGTAGCTGGACTCGTCCCTTGCCCGGACCAGTCTCCTCGCTTATAGGGATACTCTTTGGTGCATATGTGGCTGCTGGCTGCTTAATCAAGCCCACCGTCTTGGCCTCCTCCTCCAGCTCCTTCACCTGCTTTGCGAAATCCTCGCCAAACAGCTGTGCCAGTTGCACTGTGCCAGGCTGGCAGAGTGAAGCATATTTTATGCTGGTGGCAAGTTCCTCACCCAGAGGCTCACCAGCGCCCGACGACATGGCAAACCGTGCTGCACACGGTGTCAGCTCTCGCAGCTGCCTGCCCTCCCTTTGGAAGTCATCATCGGACTCAGGGTCAGAGGGTATCTGCCCTTCTGCACTCACCTCTTGCAAAGAGGGTGCTTTCAAGCAGGCCTCTACTAGGCACTGCCGGCGGAGCCTTCCCGACGTCCTCCCGCCTGCACAACTCCTCCTGGAGTGTGGCTTTGTGAAGCAGGCCTCTACTAGGCACTGCCAGCGGAGCCTTCCCTAAGGCTTCCCGCCTGCACAACTCCTCCTGGAGTTGTGGCTTTGTGAAGCAGGCCTCTCCTAGGCACTGCCGGCGGAGCCGTCCCCACGGCCTCCCGCCTGCACAACTCCTCCTGGAGTGTGGCTTTGTGAAGCAGAACCTCTCCTAGGCACTGCCAGCGGAGCCTTCCCTATGGCTTCCCGCCTGCACTACTCCTCCTGGAGCGTCTCTGTGGAGCAGCCCCTGTATGAGCTGCTCCTTTTGGATAACCGCTGGGGAGCGGTATCCTGTCCCCGACGGGACTCTCGTGGCCCGACTCTGTGGAGTCTATAGCCCTGACAGACTTAGCTTATGCCTACCGCCCGACTGGCGTTGGCTGTGTACCCGGCTGGGCACTTTGCCAAGTCTATCGCTGCACCGCTACCGGCTTGCGACTCCCCCGAGGTGACAGGCTGCCTTTCAGAGACTGCATCCCGCAGCTCTCTCTCTCCTTGTCGGCAGCAGACCTGCACCTTTTCCTTGTTCCTGTATGTGGGGAAAAAACACACAGAAACAATTTCTCTACTTTTTCCTAACTCCTCCAAAGTCTCCCCGACTTTGGTGGAGGTTCTAAACTACTCACCTGCAGGAGTAGCTCCGTCCTCCTGCTGCCGGGCACCGATGCGTCAGACGTAATGACGCGCATGCGCCCTGACGGGTCTTCTTCACGTAGTCACTCACGTGACTCTGAAGTAAAATTAATAATCTAGTACCTAGAAATGTGGCCAAGCAGACAGACCCAGGGGCAGAAGCAGTAGATGCGTTTTCTTTAAACTGGGATGGATTAACATAGAAACATAGAAACATAGAAAATAGGTGCAGGAGTAGGCCATTCGGCCATTCGAGCCTGCACCGCCATTCAATATGATCATGGCTGATCATCCAACTCAGTATTCCGTGCCTGCCTTCTCTCCTTACCCCCTGATCCCTTTAGCCACAAGGGCCACATCTAACTCCCTCTTAAATATAGCCATTGAACTGGCCTCAACTACATTCTGTGGCAGAGAATTCCAGAGATTCACCACTCTCTGTGTAAAAAATGTTTTTTTTCATCTCAGTCCTAAAAGATTTCCCCTTTATCCTTAAACTGTGACCCCTTGTTCTGGACTTCCCCAACATCGGGAACAATCTTCCTGCATCTAGCCTGTCCAACCCCTTAAGAATTGTGTACGTTTCTATAAGATCCCCCCTCAATCTTCTAAATTCTAGAGAGTACAAACCGAGTCTATCCAGTCTTTCTTCATATGAAAGTCCTGACATCCCAGGAATCAGTCTGGTGAACCTTCTCTGTACTCCCTCTATGGCAAGAATGTCCTTCCTCAGATTAGGAGACCAAAACTGTACGCAATACTCAAGGTGTGGTCTCACCAAGACCCTGTACAACTGCAGTAGAACCTCCCTGCTCCTATACTCAAATCCTTTTGCTATGAATGCTAACATACCATTCGCTTTCTTCACTGCCTGCTGCACCTGCATGCCTACTTTCAATGACTGGTGTACCATGACACCCAGGTCTCGTTGCATCTCCCCTTTTCCTAATCGGCCACCATTCAAGTAATAGTCTACTTTCCTGTTTTTGCCACCAAACATCACAATTATCCACATTATACTGCATCTGCCATGCATTTGCCCACTCACCCAAAAAACATTTTATACTTTTCCCCCATTCTGCCTTATCGGAAGATGCCTGCAAAAGATAATTCAAGACAAGGCAACAGGAATTATAGTAGTACCAAATTGGCCTATTCAACCAGGGTTTCCTTTGTTAAAGGGTCTGCTGGAAGAAGCTCCTATGTTTGCTCACAGACACGAATAGTTGATAGATCAACCTGTCACTCATGCAACTCAATAAATCAACTCAAGATCGTATAGATTTATTAATTTGCAGGATTTATGAAGATCCTTCGAGCAATTAGGACCATCTAGCAGGACAGTTGACGTGATCACTGCAGCTTGGCGAAATGGCACAAGAAAGCAGTATGCAAACTATATAAAACAATGGAAAAAGTTTTGTGAGGATACACTTGTGAACTACTTTAAAGCGGAAGTAGCAGAGGTTTTGGATATTCTTTCAGTTTTGTTTATGAGAAGCGACTAAGTTATAGAACAATTAACACTGCTCACAGAGTCTTATCAACGTATCTAGTGCTTGAAATGTGACAACAAACAATTGGCTCTCACCAACTGGTGACGAGGTTTATGAAAGATGTCTTTAATATGAACCCTCCAAAGCAAAGGTACAAAGAAATGCGGAATGTGAAATCTATATTACTAAAAGTCTGATCTTGACCACTTCCTGTTGTTCTGTATATTGATTTTAGAAAAAACGCTACCACTTACGGAGGTGATTTTTGGCCATCTTACTCAAAGTCCCCCTCCGTTGCGCAGGGCAAGGGGATTTTTCCCATTGGTGAAAAATAAAAGAATTAGTATTGTTTAAAAAATGTTGAGATTCTCTCTCCTGAAGGCCACGCCCCTTCCGGAGGGACTATAAAACCCGTAAGTGTTGAGTGCCTCAATCAGTCTCTGCAAGATGGGGGAGCGAGAGGGTCACATCTCTGAGTCTGAGCTGTGAATAACACGGAACACATGTCTACTAAACCGTGAGTGTGGTTTTGTTGTGCTTTATTTCAAACCAACCACCACCAACCATTTGCTGTGCTTTTTCATTATGTGAAAAAGTACATTGAGGTTACTGAGAACCTACGATGTGAAGAAAAAGCTTTCCGCCCCGACCGCTCATCGTCCGCCCCGCTCGCCGAGTTCAAGTCTGCCTTCTCCTTCTCTATGCCCTCTCCGCCTTTCTCTGCCCCCTCCCCCTCTCTGACCCCCTCTCCCAGCCCATCTCCCCCCCCTCTCTCCCCCATCTTTCCCCACCCTCTCTCCTCCCCCTCTCCTCCCACTCTCTCCCCATTCTCTCCCCATCACCCTTTTAACCCCCCTCTTTCCACTTCCCCCCTCTCTACGACCTCTCACCCCCCTCTCTCACCCTCTCTCCCCCTCGCCCTCTCTCCCCCACACTCTCCAACCTCTCTCTACCCCTCTCTCCCCACCTTCTCTCCCTACCCTCTCTCCCCCCTCTCTCCTCCCTCTCTCCCCCACATCACCCCCCTTCTCCCCCTCTCTCTCTTTCTCTCTCAACCCCCTCTTCCCCCCTCTCTGCCCCTCCCTCTCACCACCCTCTCTCTCTCTCTCTGCCCTCTCTCTCTGTCTCTGCCCCTCTCTCTCCATCTATGCCCCCTCTCCCCTCTCTCTCTCTCTACCCCCTCCCTCTCCCTCCCTATATGTGCCTGCGAGTTGGGGGCTATGCATGAGAGGATAGGGCAGAGATGGGGTAAGAGGAGGAAATGAATCATATTTATATAATATCGAGGGAGGTGGTTAGTGAGTGTGCATGGGGGGTGGTTAGTGTGTGTGGGGGGGAGTGGTTAGTGTGTATGTGATGCCGCAGGCCATCCCCCCCACCCCACAACCACCCAATGGTTCCCATTTGGTCTAGTAAGTTATAAAAAACCAACGCTAGAGAGTGTTGGTGCGGACTATTTCAAGATGGTAAAGTGTATGCTGTTGAAAATTAGAGGGAATACTGATTTTTCAAGTCACACTCTACCAGAGCTGCAACCACAACGGCAGCCAATAGAATGGATGTTCCTCTTGATCACATTCTTTTAACAGCAGGATGGTCAGGTGAACACACCTTTCGGAAGTTTTATAATAAACCACTTAACAGGTCTGGAAAATTTACAGGTAGAATTCTGAACAGTGCTACAGGAGCTGTTTTTCTGTAACTCTAAGGTAATTGGACTGCGGTTCTGTTAAAGGCGATGTACATGCAGGTAATTTTATGAATTGCTTCTGACACTTCTACCATCTATGGTTTATCTGTATAGTGTGTACACATACAGATTGGTTTACTGCATGAAACCACAGAGCTTCAAAGGCTTCACTTAGTCTTATCACGAGAGACTACGTGCCCTCCCACTCAACCCTGAATCTCATAAATAACATTCAGTAAGTCAAGGCTTATTAATCTTTCTGTCGCCTGAATCTGGTTCAAGTGGACTGTGGTTTCTTACAGTGGTTCTAAAGATTGATGCGCATGCGTGCTGGCAGGTTCTTCACATAGTCTCTCACTCCGACGTTTCAGATCAAACCACATACAGTAAGTTCTTGTTTAGCTAATTATTAGTTAACCCTTTCTCACTGCAGAATGCCTGAAGTCATACCCCTCTCCCGACTGCCAGATTCTCCCTGCTCCCCCACTGGCTCCGACAGCACTCACCCAAAGCCGTCCCACTCCCTCGGCTGTAGGACGCTCCCCCGCCACAGGCCCCCGACAGGCCCCTCCTGAAGCCGTCCCCCTCCCCGGCTGCAGGGAGTTCCCCCCACTAGTCCCTCGACAGCCCCCGTCTTATGCTGTCCCACTCCCCTGGCTGCAGGATGCTCCCCCCTCCCCCACCAGCTCCGAAAGCCCCCGCCTGAAGACATCCCTGTCCCCAGCTACAGGACGCTCTGACCGGCCCCGTCTGAAGCCGTCCCCAACTGCAGGAAGCTTGCCCTCCTACCAGCTCCCCCACCATCTGCCACCTGAAGCCGTCCCCCTTCCCCAGGTGCAGGATGCCCCCCATCGGTCCCCGCTTGAAGCCAGTGGGGAGTTAGCGACAGGCCACGGCCATGGTACTGGTAGGCCACGACAGCGATAGGCCATGGCAGCAGCAGCGGCAGCGGTAGGCCACGACAGCGATAGGCCATAGCAGCGGCAGGCCAGGGCAACAGCAGGCCACGGCAGGGGAGGCAGCTATAGGTCAGAGCATGGGGTATATCAGGGCAGTGGTAGGCCGGAGCAGTTTTCCCCCGCTTCCCCACACCGGCCCCTGACAGGCTCTGCCTGAAGCCGTCCCCCGGCTACAGAACGCTCCCGCCGGCCCCCATCTGAATCCATCGCCGGCCCCAGCTGCAGAACGCATCCCCTCCCCTCCATTGGCCCTCTTCAAAATCCATCCCCCTCTCCCGGCTTCAGGAAGCTCCCCGCTGGCCCCCCACTGAAGTCGGCCCCCTTCCCCGGCTACAGAATGCTCCCCATCTGAAGCCGTCCCTGTCCCCAGCTGCAATCCATTCAGCCCACAACACCCGTACTAGCCCAATAAATGTTTATTCGGTTTACAGTCGCTCCGGCCCACAGCACCAGTACTAGCCTAAGAAAAGTACCTTTGGCCCATAATATCCGTACTATCCTTCTGAAAACCAGTCCCTTTGGACCACAAACCCATACTAGTCCTCCAGAAACCACCCCCACCACTGACCACCACCTGAAACCCACCTCCTCCACCCACCAACCCTCGACAGCCCTTGCCTGAAGCTGTCACCCCCTGGCTGCATTACGCTCCACCCTCCCCCACCGGCCCCCAACAGCCCATGCCTGAGGTTGTCCCCCTGCCCCAGCTGCAGGATGCTTTCCCCCCTCCCACCGGCTCCCAACAGCGCCTACCTGAAGCCGTCCCCTCCCCCAGCTGTAAGACACCCCCCCTGGCCATTGACAGCCCCTCCTAAAGTTGTCCCACTCCCCCGCTGCAGGACGCTCCCCTCTACTGGCTCTCGCCTGAAGCCGTCCCATACCCAGCTGCAGAAAGCTCCCCACCAGTCCCGGCCTGAAGCTGGTAGGGAGTGGCAGGGGTAGGCCAGAACCGCGGTAGGCTACGGCAACGGCAGGGGTAGGCAACGGCAGGGGCAGTGGTAGGCCATGGCAGTGGTAGGCCACGGCAGCAGTAGGCCATGGCAGCGCTTCCCCTCTCACCACAGGCCCCTGACAGCCCCCGCCTGAAGCCGAGCTCCTCCCCGGCACAGGATGCTCACCCACCGGCCCCCGACAGCTCCCGCCTGAAGACTTCCCCCTCCCCCGGCTGCAGGACGCAAAAAGAGATGAAACAAGAAAGAATGGACTGAATAAATCTCATCTTTAACATTTAAATTGTTGTTATATTTTAAGAGTTATTCACATTTAAAGCTTAATTAAATCCCTTTACCACTTGCCGTGCCCATCAGTTGTGCCTGCACAGTAATACCTGCGTGTTATATGTCACAATGGGAACCCAATGGGTGGGAATGGCTGTGCCTGCACAGTAATACCTGCGTGTTATATGTCACAATGGGAACCCAATGGGTGGGAATGGCTATGCTGCCAGAGACTGCGAAGAGTGGATGGGGGGTTGAGGAAGGATGGAGTGTGCAGGACGCTCCCCACCACCCCCACTGGCTCCCGACAGACCACACCTGAAGCTGCCCCCCTCCCCTGCTGCAGGATGCTCTCCCTCCCCCCACCGGCCCCTGACAGCCCCCGCCTAAAGCTGTTCCCCTCCCCAACCTGTAGGCCCCTCCCACCCCCAGAGGCCCTCGACAGCCCCTGCCTGGAGCCGTCCCCTCCCCATGCTACGGGACGCTCTTTCCCACTCCCCCACTGGGTTGTCGTGGGCCAGTGGGGGTGGGGGGCGCGTCTTGCACTCCATCCCCCCTCAACCCCCCCACCCATCCACTCTTCCCACTCCACCGGCCCCGCCTGAAGCCGTCCCATCCCAAACTGCAGAATGCTCCCCACTGGTCCCTGCCTGAAGCCGGTGGGGATCATTCTGCAGCTGTGGATGGGGACGGCTTTAGGTAAGGAGGGGATCCTTCAGTTGGTGACGGGATGGGACAGCTTCAGGCGGGGGCTGGTTGGGGGGGAGCTTCCTGCAGTGGGGGATGGGGACAGCTTCAGAAAGGGGCTGTCTGGGGCCAGAGGGGCGAGCGTCCTACAACGGTAGGCCACGGCAGCGCTCCCCACCGGCCCCCAACAGGCCTCGCCTGAAGCCGTCCCCCTCCCCCAGATGCAGAACTCTCCCCCCTCCCCCACCAGCCCACGACAGCTC
Source organism: Malacoraja senta (assembly GCA_038087875.1). Classification (NCBI taxonomy): domain Eukaryota; kingdom Metazoa; phylum Chordata; class Chondrichthyes; order Rajiformes; family Rajidae; genus Malacoraja; species Malacoraja senta. The sequence continues at coordinate 263,863 of JAXLNO010000752.1, forward strand.
CCGCCTGAACCCCATGCTCCCCCTCCCATGGCTGCAGTATGCAAAAAGAGACTCAACACATGCACACCTCCCCTCCCACCCCACAACCCCGTCACACACATCCCTCCCCCACACCACTCCTCGCCCCACACCACACTCTCCCCTGCTCCTATACCCCCCTGCCAACACCCCCCCCCCACTCCACTCCTCCCCTCTCAGCCCACACCCCCTTCCCTTCCCTCCCCTCCCACAGATGAAGAGGAGGAGGAGGGAGTGCTGGGGGATGAGGGGAAATGAGCTGGGCCTGCACAGTTAAGGGCTATGGGTAAGTGGTGGTATATTGCTTTGGTGGAACAGGTGAGTGGTGGAATATTGCATTGGGGGATGGGTTGCATTGGGGGACCAGGCCTCCCATGTGACTTGGACCCAACGGGTACCACTTAGCATAGTTACTGATCAAATGTCTAAAAAAGTCAAAAGACTTTGAAATTAAAATGTCCAGCTTCAACTGATGATGTCACAATGGCTAGGCTAGCAGTGATCATCTTCTCTAAAGATTTCATCCTATATTTGACACGTTATTCACAATTAAAGCTTTAAAAATGCCAACTTCACAAGATTTTAACATATCCTGATTCACATTTTCCCCTCGAGGCCAAGCCCAACTTCACTGAACCTTTTATGCTTTCTTTCTTGACTTATTCTCCTCATTACTGATTAACAGTCTAAAAAAGTCAAAAAGACTTTGAAATTCAAAACAACCAGCTTCAACTGATGATGTCACAATGACTGCGCTAGCATTGCTCAGCCTCACTGAGGACCAGCTTCAATTGATGATAATGGCTCGGCTAGCAGTGACCAGCTTCACTTATGTTCGGGAACGGCTTGAGTTGGAGGACCACGCCTCCCGTGGGGGCTACAGGTAGGGAACAGGTGCGTTGGGGGAGCAGACCCAACGGGTCAGCACTTGGTCTGGTGTACAATAAAGTCATCATGCATTTGTTATATTTACCACCATTCTCTGGCATAAAATGCCCTCTTCTCATTTTGTGTATGTGTGTGTGTGTGTGTGTGTGTGGGGGAGGGGGGGGGGAATTCTCACCAATGTTTTACGCTCCCTTTCTATTTCTTAGTGTACAGAACTAATTCCACTTCTTGATTGTTTGAACTATGATCTTTTTTCTGTGTTGCCTTCATTCCATTCCTAATAGTTAAAACTAACCTTCCTCCCAAGAAGTTATTTTATCTATATTTTCAAAAGGAAAAATACCCTGGAAAATGTAATTCTCAACCTTGGTCACTTAGCAACCAACTCTCGGTAGTTGCTGTTAGATCATATCTATTTATTTATATTTGTGCCTTACAATCTTGTTATGAATGCTGCATGGATTCCAATAAAGAATCTTCAATATTATCTTTTATCATTTTCTCTCCCATGCTCTGATTCTAATTAGAGATTATGGCTTTACATTGATTATGCGTTATGTTGATTACCAAGGTTAGAGCACATGAAATTGGGGTAATATTCTTGCGTGGATTAAGAATTGGTTAACAGAGAGAAAACAAATTACAGATCCTTCACAGGTTGACAGGTTTGTCCACTATTGTACCACAGAATAACTAGTTCACAACTTATATTGATGATTTGATTGAAGGGACTAAATGGAATATTTCCAAGTTTGCTGATGACACAAACATAAATTAAAATGTGAAAAATTTAAAAAAAATGTGAAAAATGGGAAGTGACCTTATTTGATAGAAAAGAAAACTGAAATGTTGAGTGTTTTTAAATGATGATGGATTGGGAAATGTTGATAATAAGAGGAATTTAGGAATTTAGATGTAATAATATTTTTATGAGGATCTTGTCAGGACTCGAGGGCCTGAGCTATTGGGAGAGATTGGAAAGCTAGGACTTTATTACTTGGAGTGCAGGAGGCTGCATGATGATATTACAGAGGCATATAAAATCACAAAGGAAATAGATTGGGTGAATGCACAATCTTTTTCCCATGATAGGGCTATCAAGAACTAAAGGGGTCAGGTTTAAGGTGAGAATGGAAAGATTTAATAGTAACTTGAAAGGCAACTTTTCTTACAGAGTGTGGCGAATATATGGAATGAGCTGCCAATGGAAGTAGTTGAGTTAGGTACAATAACAACATTTAAAATACATCTGGACAGATAGATGGATGGGAAAGGTTTAGAGCGATATGGGACAAATGTAGGCAATTGGAACTAGCTTCGAAAGGGCATCTTGGTCAGCATAGACGAGTTAGGGTGAGGGGGCTGTTTCTGTGTTGTATGACTCTTTGACTCCAATAGGATTCTGCGAAATCTCGCTTGCAGGTGTGGCAGGTCACCAAGAATGCATATGGTACATTGGCCATCATTGCAAAAGGATTTGAGGACAAGAGTAAAGGTGTCTTGTGACAATTATATAGGACCATGCTGAGACAATATCTGGAATATTGTATAACTGTTAATATTTGAGCCACATATTCAACACTCTGATCTTACTGACCCAAACCTATATCACATGTGACCAAATTAATGATCTAGGAATTATTACCTCTATGATTTTTTCTCATAGTTTAGTTGCTAACTGCTCATATTTCTTCAGCAAAGCTTCCTTTTTAGTCCTGTCCATGTCATTGGATCTTTACTCTCCAGGTCCAGGTTCCCCAACAGCCTCAAGGAGATGTCCTTAATCTTGCACTGGGCAACAACACAGACTGCTTGCCACACATTAGTGGCTCTTCACAACATCATTCATGCCCCGAACCACACAGTCTGCTAAGAATACTGTACTGCATTACTGTTCACACAGCCAGCTTTTCTAGTTATGTATTTTTTAACTACTGATTGTTTTTTTACAGTCTTTTCCTTTTCACTGTCTAGTGGCATTTATGTGTAATTTAGATATAATTTATGCGTAATGGCATTTCTATATGATTTCTGAGTCTGCGATGCTGCAAACAATATTTGTATTGCACTTGTATCTCCTTGTATATCTGCACATGACAATCAGCTCAACTTGTCTTGACTTGACCCTTTGTACAACTGTCTTGTGGTCTGTTTGCTCTTCCAACCTGCAGTCTACTATTATCTACACAGGCTGCATGAATCTCATAACCTGATGTTCCTGCACAAGGGCTGCTTACTTGCAACACTATCCACTAAACCCCATGTCTGTTTTCCCGTAGTCTTACCATCCTGTTCCCCTTTACTGAGAAACTCTGTAGTACCTATCCTAAGTGATGAAGCACCTTCTTGAAAGATACATAGATACATAGATACATAGAAAATAGGTGCAGAAATCGGCCATTCGGCCCTTCGAGCCTGCACCGCCATTCAATATGATCATGGCTGATCATCCAACTCAGTATCCCGTACCTGCCTTCTCTCCATACCCCCTGATCCCTTTAGCCACAAGGGCCACATCTAACTCCCTCTTAAATATAGCCAATGAACTGGCCTCAACTACCCTCTGTGGCAGAGAGTTCGAGAGATTCACCACTCTCTGTGTGAAAAAGTTTTTCATCATCTCGGTCTTAAAGGATTTACCCCTTATCCTTAAGCTGTGACCCCTTGTCCTGGACTTCCCCAACATCGGGAACAATCTTCCTGCATCTAGCCTGTCCAACCCCATAAGAATTTTGTAAGTTTCTATAAGATCCCCTCTCAATCTCCTAAATTCTAGCGAGTATAAGTCAAGTCTATCCAGTCTTTCTTCATATGACAGTCCTGACATCCCAGGAATCAGTCTCGTGAACATTCTCTGCACTCCCTCTATGGCTATAATGTCCTTCCTCAGATTTGGAGACCAAAACTGTATGCAATACTCCAGGTGTGGTCTCACCAAGACCCTGTACAACTGCAGTAGAACCTCCCTGCTCCTATACTCAAATCCTCTTGCTATGAAGGCCAACATACCATTCGCTTTCTTCACTGCCTGCTGCACCTGCATGCCTACTTTCAATGACTGGTGTACCATGACACCCAGGTCTCGCTGCATCTCCCCATTTCCTAATCGGCCACCATTTAGATAATAGTCTGCCTTCCCGTTTTTGCCACCAAAGTGGATAACCTCACATTTATCCACATTATACTGCATCTGCCAAACATTTGCCCACTCACCCAGCCTATCCAAGTCACCTTGCAGTCTCCTAGCATCCTCCTCACAGCTAACACTGCCCCCCAGCTTAGTGTCATCCGCAAACTTGGAGATGTTGCTTTCAATTCCCTCGCCAGATCATTAATATAAATTGTAAATAGCTGGGGTCCCAGCACTGAGCCTAGCGGTACCCCACTAGTCACTGCCTGCCATTGTGAAAAGGACCCTACTCCTACTGTTTGCTTCCTGTTTGCCAGCCAGTTCTCTATCCACATCAACACTGAACCCCCAATACCGTGTGATTTAAGTTTGTATCCTAATCTCTTATGTGGTACCTTGTCGAAAGCCTTCTGAAAGTCCAGATACAACACATCCACTGGTTCTCCCCTATCCACTCTACTAGTTACATCCTCGAAAAATTCTATAAGATTCGTCAGACACGATTTACCTTTCGTAAATCCATGCTGACTTTGTCCAATGATTTCACCACTTTCCAAATGTGCTGCTATCCCATCTTTAATAACTGACTCTAGCAGTTTCCCCACTACCGATGTTAGACTAACTGGTCTGTAATTCCCCATTTTCTCTCTCCCTCCCTTCTTAAAAAGTGGGGTTACGTTTGCTACCCTCCAATCCTCAGGAACTACTCCAGAATCTAACGAGTTTTGAAAAATTATCACTAATTCATCCACTATTTCTGGAGCTACTTCCTTAAGTACTCTGGGATGCAGCCTATCTGGCCCTTGTGATTTATCGGCCTTTAATCCATTCAATTTACCCAACACCACTTCCCGACTAACCTGGATTTCACTCAGTTCCTCCATCTCCTTTGACCCGCGGCCCCCTGCTATTTCCGGCAGATTATTTATGTCTTCCTTAGTGAAGACGGAACCAAAGTAGTTATTCAATTGGTCCGCCATATCCTTGTTCCCCATGATCAATTCACCTGTTTCTGACTGCAAGGGACCTACATTTGTTTTAACTAATCTCTTTCTCTTCACATATCTATAAAAAATTTGCAGTCAGTTTTTATGTTCCCTGCCAGTTTCCTTTCATAATCTATTTTCCCTTTCCTAATTAAGCCCTTTGTCCTCCTCTGCTGGTCTCTGAATTTCTCCCAGTCCTCTGGTATGCTGCTTTTTGAATTTTGAAATCTTCTTGAATTTTTCGAAGAGGTTACTAGGGAAATTGATGAGGGTAAAGCAGTGGATGTTGTCTATATGGACTTCAGTAAGGCCTTTGACAAGGTTCCTCATGGAAGGTTGGTTAAGAAGATTCAATTGTTGGGTATTAATGGTGGAGTAGCAAGATGGATTCAACAGTGGCTGAATGGGAGATGCCAGAGAGTAATGGTGGATGGCTGTTTGTCAGGTTGGAGGCCGGTGACTAGTGGGGTGCTTCAGGGGTCTGTGTTGGGTCCACTGTTGTTTGTCATGTACATCAATGATCTGGATGATGGTGTGGAAAATTGGATTAGTAAGTATGCAGATGATACTAAGATAGGTGGTGTTGTGGATAATGAAGTAGATTTTCAAAGTCTATGGAGAGATTTAGGCCATTTGGAAGAGTGGGCTGAAAGATGGCAGATGGAGTTTAATGCTGACAAATGTGAGGTGCTACATCTCGGCAGGACAAATCAAAATAGGACGTACACGGTAAATGGTAGCGAATTGAGGAATGCAGTTGAACAGAGGGATCTAGGAATAACTGTGCATAGTTCCCTGAAGGTGGAATCTCATGTAGATAGGGTGGTAAAGAAAGCTTTTGGTGTGCTGGCCTTTATAAATCAGAGCATTGAATATAGAAGTTGGGATGTAATGTTAAAATTGTACAAGGCATTGGTGAGGCCAATTCTGGAGTATGGAGTACAATTTTGGTCGCCTAATTATAGGAAGGATGTCAACAAAATATAGAGAGTACAGAGGAGATTTACTAGAATGTTGCCTGGGTTTCAGCAACTAAGTTACAGAGAAAGGTTGAACAAGTTAGGTCTTTATTCTTTGGAGCGCAGAAGGTTAAGAGGGGACTTGATAGAGGTCTTTAAAATTATGAGCGGGTTAGACAGAGTGGACGTGGATAAGCTTTTCCCATTGAGAGTAGGGAAGATTCAAACAAGGGGACATGACTTGAGAATTAAGGGACAGAAGTTTAGGGGTAACATTAGGGGGAACTTCTTTACTCAGAGAGTGGTAGCTGTGTGGAATGAGCTTCCAGTGGAAGTGGTGGAGGCAGGTTCGATGTTATCATTTAAAAATAGATTGGATGGGTATATGGACGGGAAAGGAATGGAGGGTTATGGTCTGAGTGCAGGTAGATGGGACTAGGGGGAAGTATTTATTTTTAATTTAAAAAAAAAAAAAAAATGTTTGGCACGGACTTGAAGGGCCGAGATGGCCTGTTTCCGTGCTGTTATGGTTATATGGTTTTTCTGGCTAATTTGTACGCATCATCTTTTGCTTTGATACTATCCCTGATTTCTCTTGTTATCCACGGATGCACTACCTTCCTTGATTTATTCTTTTGCCAAACTGGGATGAACAATTTTTGTAGTTCATCCATGCAGTCTTTAAATGCCTTCCATTACATATCCACCGTCAACCCTTTTAGAACTAATTGCCAGTCAATCTTGGCCAATTCACGTCTCATACCCTCAAAGTTACCTTTCTTTAAGTTCAGAACCGATAGACTAGGTAATTTGCTCATTCCCTTAGTGTTTGAATTTTGGGAACCGCACCAACTCTGTTGCGGATTGTGCATAGAACATAAGATTACAGCACAGGAACAGGCTCTTCAGCTCACGATATCTGTGCCAAACATAATGCCAAGACCAACTCCATATGCCTCGATTTGCTGCATGTCCCCATGCCTATCCAAAAGTCTCTTATATACCGCGGAATTATCTGCCTCCACCATTACCCAACAGCACATTCCAGATACTCACTGCCTTCTATGTAAAAAACGTCCCCTGCACATCTCCTTTAAATGTTATCCCTTTTGTCTTAAAACTATACCCTCTTGAGTCAGTGGGGGCGCTGCAAGCCGGCAGCCCTGCCAGCTGCGTGTTTGTTTTTACTGTTTTTTTGTTTTTTTAGTGTGTTTTAATGTATGTTTTTAATGTTTCTTGGTGTGTCTTGTGTGGAAGGTGGTGTGGGGGGGAAAGGGGGAAAACATTTTGGTCGCCTCCTCCACGGAGAGGCGACTTTTTCCATGTTGCCTCCCCCTTGGCTTAACATCAACGATCGGTGCGGCCTTTCCCGGAGACGCGCCCAGGGCTTCAGCTGTGGGCGCAGTGCGGACTCTCGTCGCGGAGCGGGCAAGCCCTCGCCAGAGGTCGCCGGATGGGAGTGCCCCGTTTGCTGTCCTGCGGCAGCCTGAAGCCGCAGTCTGCAGAGCTCCAGCTGGTGCTGTGGCCCTCGTTGGGGACTCCGGAGGAGAAGAGCTCCGACCACTGGCCTGCGGCCAACTTCTACCGCGAGCGAGGCATGGACTTACCATCCTGAGCGGGGTCCCTCGCCGGGGATCCCTGGAGAGGAGCTCTGACCGCCGGCCCTGCAGTCTGCGGTGCTTCTGGCTGCGGTGCGGCGGGGACTTTAAACCTTCGACCGCCGGCCTGCGGCCTACACCAACATGAAGCCGCGATCTCCAGTGGGGAGACGTTTGGATGTCTCATCTCCATTAACTAAGAAATGGGTGGCTCAAGGTGAGGTTTGATATTTTTAACATCTCACTTTACCACAACCCATTGTTTAGACGTTAGAATGTACGGCAAGGTTTCTATTAGCTCTCTGATGTGTTTGGATCTTCTTTGTTTTCTATTTTGTTTAAAACAATTTAAAAATCGCAACTTTAATAATAAACAGCAGAAAACCATTATCCTTCAATTGGAATCTGAAGCCATTATGAAGATTTAGCTGAGCATTCCTTTGGAACTGTATTAAAATCTTTATTATTATAGTGCTATTATTACCATATACTAGTGCAAAAACTGCACACTTTGATATTGGTCAAAGAGGACTGTTTAACGGTCCTTTCCTTCCTCTATGGCCAATATTTAACCTTTTACAGATGGCATTGTCTCCTTGCTAGAATACAGTGCACAGATTTCTCCCAGTGCTTCATCACAGGGGCTGTTTTTCATGTACAGGTGCAGACAGTAATGGGCCTGTCCCACTTGGTGACTTTTCAGGCGACTGCCGGCGACTGTCAACACACACACACACATTGCTTCCTTCACCAGCTTGTTGTGCAGGCGGGGGACAGGGCAAGGGGGGGGGAGCGCTGACTGAGTGAAATTCACACGGTGCAAAGCCAAGGTGATACAGACACATACCATGATGAACAGGAAGGTTGGCAGCGTACATACAGTGTACGGTAAGTCCTTTAAAAGAGGGGGGGGGAGAGGGGGTAGAAGGGGGAGAAGGGGGGAGAAGGTGTGGAGACAACTTTTAACAAGGCCGATATACACGGCTGTGAAGCTCGGCGGACATTTAACATTACCGGTCAGTTACCCTTGGTTCTGAACACTACTGCTTCCATTTTTTTCCCAATGAGCCAATGAAATTCACCAGTCAGCACCGGCTACAACCTATGAGAACCTACGAGAACCTTCAACCTCCTGGCAACGCACTAGGACCTCCTGGCGACCCACCTACAGCACGAGAATTATCGCTAATCTCCATGGCGGTTTCATTCTGGTCGCTGCTAATTTTTCAACGTTGAAAAATTTGCGACGACCATAATGAGGACATGACTAGTTCCCAGAATGCGGGAACTCTTCATGACCATGAGGGCGACTCCCCGGCAACCACCCGTGAACATGTGGCGACCATGTGGCGACCATGTGGTGACTGCATAGTCTCCTGCAGTCGCCTAAAAAGTCGCCTAAGTGGGACAGGCCCATTAGTGTAAAAAAATATGGGTGCAACAATGTTTTGTGTGATCTATTTTCCTGACCAATTATCGTAAACTTTTCCTTTCCTAACCATATGACATTTATAGTACACTAAGCCCACAGAGGTTAACTAAAGATAATCTAAGAATTGAATGTAGAACACATAATCCTTGTATATGCAGTTTTTCATTGAGGAAGGACCTAGAGACTTTCAAATCGACCCATGATTTATTATAGTTGAAACAAATTGCTTCACATAAGTTATTGCATAGTAAATGTGGACCAATTTTTTGTGTTCTGGTGTGAGTCATTTCTAATTAATTATGAATAAATGCAGTCTTTGCTAAAATGGTAATGTGCCAAAGATACTCAATGTTCATGCATCAGTTTATTTGCATAATTATTCACAGCTCAAGCAAAAGCTTTGGAGAATGCAGAAAACTGCATGTTGTTGAAATTACAAAGAAATCGCATTTCTTTTTAATGAAATTACATTGTAGCTGCAGAGAAACATGTAGGATAAATATCCACACTGATCCTGGCACTGTAACAGCTTACAAACAAGCAGCGAAATCTTCCAGGTAGTGGAAACTCAGCCCATCCATTTGCACCATTCGCATCCTGTAGAATTTGTTTGTGCTTTTTAACATCTCACTTTACCCTTTTACAGATTACTAGACCATGGGGGACCCGTTGGGTCCCGTTCCCTCAATACATGGTTGCGGGGGGGGGGGCATCCTTCGGCGTCACACACACACACACCCTAACCATCCCCCACACACACTACCCCCCCTTGATATTATATTAATATTATTCAATCGCTCCTTTTACCCCATGCCCCGCCCTATCCACTCACACATAACCCCCAACTATGCAGGCACGGCTAGAGGGGGGGTTGGAGAGGGAGGGGAGGGGGCGGATGGGGGGGGTTGGAGAGGGAGGGAGACGGGTAGAGAGGGAGAGGGAGGGGGGTAGAGATTGAGGGATGGGGGGGGCGCGGTGTCACAGGGGAGGGTTGCTTCCCGAACGCAATACTCCAGCATTCACCCATATGTCCCAATATTCACCACTCCTTAGCGAGGGAGGGGGGGCAGAGATGGGGGATGGGGCAGAGAGGGAGGGGGCAGAGAGGGAGGGGGGGGCAGAGAGGGAGGGAAGGGCAGAGAGGAAGGGAGGGGCAGAGAGGAAGGGGGCAGAGAGGGATGGGGAGGGCAGAGAGGGGGACAGAGATTGGGGGTGGCAGAGATGGGGGGCATATAGGGGGCAGAGAGGGGTGGGCAGAGAGGGACGGCCCCCTACCCCCCTCTCCTCCCCCTCTCCTCCTCCCTCTCCCCGCTCTCCTCTCCCACCACCTCCCCCATCTCCTCCCCCCTCTACCCCTCCTCTCCTCCACCCCTCTCCACGCCCTCTCCCCCCTCCCTCACCCGCCTCTTCCCCCCCCTCTCCCCCCCACCCTCTCTCTCTCTTTCTCTGCCCCGGGGAGGGGGTAGAGAGGGAGGGGGAGGGGGTAGTGGCAGCACCTACCCAGGTCGCAGAGCAGGCCTCCCCGAGCAGGCGCCGAGCCCGAGCTAGGCAGCGGCAGGCGTGGACCAGAGTGAGGCCCGGAGGGCTCTGAGGACAGTGAAAAGCAGCGGAGGGCCGGCCGATCCTGGCTTTCGCGAGGGGAAGCGCACCCACCAGCATGACAGATGATCGGGCAGGGGAGACGGAGAGGAGGTCATCCCCTGAGATGGCCACCATGGCCACTTTTCCACTGCGCTTGTCCGCGGCTGCGCTGCGATAAACGACCGCAGCCGCCATGTTGTAGAATTTCAAGAAGCCCAGCGGAGCACGCAGCACGACTTGATCACGTGTTCAATGGCTTCAATCCAGAGCCGGGGGGGGGGAGGTGCGGCTGGGCCTCGTAATTCGCAGCTCGTGGCAGCTCGTTGAAAACTCTGTGCAGCTTGCCGCGAGGAGCAAAGGCATTGTGACGTCATCAGCTCGCTTCAGACGTCATCCATGTTTTAGATCCATACTTAGACAAATCAGTAAAACAAAGAAGGAGTAATTTAAAATCTAAGACTAGTGAACTTCTAAATACATATATAAAAAATACTAATATAGCAGATGTATGGAGATCTGCTAATCCAGTAGGAAGGGAATATTCATTTTACTCTTCGGTACATAAAACATATTCAAGAATGATTATTTTTCAGTGGATATGAAATTAATGCCATATATAATTAATCCAACACACCACATTAGTAGTATTTCTGATCACTCTCCGTTGACTTTTTCAGTAAAATTTGAGGGAATGCCGGGTAAAAACTTTTTTTGGAGGTTTAATACATATATTTTAAATGACTTACAGGGTTATCAATACTTAAAACAACAAATGAAATTATTTTTTGAGATAAATGATACCAGGTACCTCACCTTCTTTACTATGGGAAACTTTTAAAACATTTATTAGAGGAATTATAATTTCATACGAAATTTTTCAAAATAAAAAGAATAAAACAGAACAAATGTTGTTAGAACAAGAAATAAGACAGTTAGAGTTAGATAATGCTAAAGATTACACTATAGATAAACATAATAAGATAATATTACTGAAATTTAAACTTAATCGAATTCTCTCGGCAAGAGTAATAAGATTATTCCAAATTACAAAACAGGAACATTTTGAGTTTGGTGACAAACCACATAAGCTGTTAGCGCGCCAACTGAAAAAACAAGAAAAAGAAAATACTATAAATAAAATTAAATCCGAGAATGGTGAATTACTAATATTACCTAAAGATATTAATAAAAGATTTGCTCAATTTTATCAAAATTTATATATATCAAAAACTAAAATAGATGATAGTAAAATTATTATTTTTTTAGATAATTGTAATCTTCCAAAACTTGACCTTTTGGAACAAGAGGAATTCAGAGCGCAAATTACAATAGAAGAAATAGATGAAACAATAAAATCGTTGAAAAATGTTAAGACACCGGGACCAGATGGTTTTAGTAATGAATTTTATAAAAAGATTCATGAGATAATGACTCCCTATATATTTAATTTATATACTCACGCTTTTAAAGAAAATAAATGACCTGAAACATTAGCAGAATCAACTATCACGCTTATTCCAAAGAAAGATAAAGATCTAGAGGAACCGGGCTTATATATAGCTATATCACTTTTTTTAATACAGATCAGAACATTTTAGCAAAGACTTTAGCCAGAAGACTAAGCAAATATATTAGTAAATTGATAAACCCTGATCAAACGGGGTTTATACCCAAAAGATATTCATTTAATAATTTGAGACGCCTGTTTAATATAATGTACTCACATAAAGTGTAGGAAGAAGATATATCAATTATTTCTTTGGATGCAGAGAAAGCATTTGATCAGGTAGAATGGCAGTATTTATACAAAGTATTATAAAAATTTAATATGGGAAAGAATTTTATTACATGGGTGAAATTATTATATGATAAACCGATGGCAAGAATATTAACTAATAGTATGTTATCTCAAAAATTTCAATTATCAAGGGGTAATAGGCAGGGATGTGCTTTATCACCCCTGCTATTTGCCCTTATGATAGAACATTTGGCTGAAAGTATAAGAAGTCATCCAAATATTCAGGGTTATAATACTAGGGACTCAAATAATAAAATTTCATTATATGCAGACGATATTCTGTTATATATAACAAACTCACAAACGAGCATACCAAATTTATTAAACTTAATCGAGGAATTTGGGTCCTTTTCTGGATATAGAATAAATTGGAACAAAAGTGAAATCATGACGTTAAAACCTCAGGAATCCACACACTTACTGAAGTTCCCCTTTAAAATAGCAACAGAAAAATTTAAATATCTGGGTATTCAGATTACTCGAAAACATAAAGCTTTATTCAATGCCAATTTTATACCTTTAATAAATAAACTTAATATAATGATTAAATTTTGGAAAACACTTCCTTTATCATTAATAGGTAGAATAAACGCTATAAAAATGATCTTTTTACCACAGTTATTATACCTATTTCAGTCTATACCAGTATATGTACCAAAATATTTTTTTTCTAAATTAAACTTTAATATTACTAATTTTGTTTGGGACTATAAATCACATAGAATTAAAAAAGAACACTTATGTAAACCAAAAGATGTCGGGGGACTTTCACTCCCGAATTTTCTGTATTACTATTGGGCAATACATATTAAGAATACAATTTACTGGTTGGATAGTTCTACCCAACAGACAGAATGGATAAAAATGGAGAAAGAGGATTGTTACCCTTGTAATATAGGAACGATCCTCTTCTCCCCGAAAAAAATGAACAATACAATATATAAGAAGAACCCAATTATACAAGATACAATAAGAATATGGAAACAAATACAATTATCCTTATAATTAAGAAACCTATCATTGTTAACACCGATAGCGAATAATCCTTTATTTAAACCATCTCTTATGGACAACATATATAATCAATGGGAAAGTTTAGGAATTAAAAGGATCGGGGACATGTATGAAATGGGAGATTTACTATCATTTCAACAATTACAATTACAATTTAAATTGAAAAACAATCATTATTTTAAATATTTTCAGATTTGCAAATTCTTGAAGACATACATACAAGGATATCAAAAAATAATTCCTGATTTATTGGAAGAAGTAATGAATATTAAAGCTGATACACAAAAAATAATATCATATTTATATAATAGTATTTTAAATATAGATTTACCTGCAACAGAGGTAATTAGAGAAGAGTGGGAACGGGAATTAATGATAAAAATTATGAAGGTTACATGGGAAAAGTATTTGACATACATTCACAAATGTTCGATTAATGCAAGACATCATCTAATTCAATTTAAAATTTTACATAGATTATATTACTCAAAAACAAGATGAAATAAATTTTACCCAAATATATCCCCCACTTGCGATAAATGTTTAACCCAAGATGAAACTATAACACACTCTTTTGTTTCCTGTATAAAACTTTATAGATTTTGGAGTGATACTTTCGAAATATTCACAAAATTATTTAAGATAAAAATGGAACCTAATAATGAATTGATTATATTTGGGGTAATGGAAGATGGGAATAAATTGAATCCATCTCAAAAATTATTTTTTAATTATGGTTTAATAATAGCAAAAAAAGTAATATTGAAATTTTGGAAAAATACACCAATACCAACGCTCAAAATGTGGATTACAAGTATGTTGGACACCGCACATCTTGAGGAAATGCGATTCCTCCTAATAGATAAATTTGACCAATTCACAACGAGTTGGTCTCCATTTGTCGTCTTTTTGGAATCATATGGAAACACAATTGTAAAAGCTAACTCGTGACTGGGCGAGGGATGGTCAAGATTATAAATAAGATCTCCTTACTTCTTTTTTCTTTTTCTTCTCTTTTCTTCTTTTATTCTCTTGTTCCTATTTTCTATTCTTTAACTTTCATCTTTCACTTTCTATTTTACTTTTCCACACACTATATATCTCACATTTTTCTATATTTCATTATCTAACTTATTTTTCTTTTTCTTCTTTATTATAAAAATTAAAAAAATAAGAAGCTGTACATAAAATGTATTATGAAAATATGATTGTATACAATTGTACTTCTAATAAAATAAAAATATTTAAATCAGCTCGCTTCAACACGTTAGATTTTAAAAAGATGTCAGATTGGTGAACAATTTTAGTTAAAAAAACTCGGGAAATAATGAATCAAATTTTCAGATGAGGGGGTTTTTTAAATCATGAGGTAGATCTCTACCGGAATATGTAAATATTTCACCGTTACCACGTCGAGTTTACGAGGAGAGGTGAATCACATATGAAAAAATACACACACACACACACACACACACACACACACACACACACACACACACACACACACACACACACACACACACACACACACACACACACACACACACACACACACACACACACACACACACACACTCAGAGTTTTACAAGTTATATGATGGTCCTTGCTTTAATCTCTCAAGGAAGTGCCATGTGTCTTTATTTACATGCATTACACTGAGGTCCGATGGTGGAGTTTTGAGAATCCGATTGTTACTCAAAATAGCTTGGGCAGAAATTTCACAAAGAATTGGTAGATTTGGAGAGAAAAAAAAGACTTGCTGAAAAATACTATTCATGCTAACTATATGCAAGAGTACCAGGTGTCAGTTTACTCACCTTCATACAGGCAGCTTCACTATGGTCATAGAACTGAATGTACAAGGAGAATACAATGGAGACTGATATTCTAAAAGCCTTTCGGTGTATAGTTAGCAACCAAAGCTTAATTTATTCTTTTAAATCTAAATTTTAGGATAATCGGACCATAATTTTCTTTGTCCCAAATAAGAAACAATTGTTCCAGCAATATGTTTTGATACTGTTCAAGAGTCAAGAGTGTTTTATTGTCATGTCCCAGAGAACAATGAAATTCTTACTAGCAGCAGCACAACAGAATATATAAAAATAGTACTCTGTAAACAATTTAATAAATGAGAAAAAAAGTTCAATGCAGTGCAAAAAGACAAAACCAATGCCTCTATGTAGTCTATGTAGATCAAAGCTTATTTGGAGGTTGATTGTTTAATAGCCCAATGGCTGTAGGAAAGAAGCTATTCCTGAACCTTTTCTTGAATAGTTGGCAGGGGTGAAATGAGTGTGTGGCTAGAGTGGTGTGGGTCTCTGATGATGCTGGCTGCCTTTTTGTGGCAGCGGCTCCTGTAAATTATTTTGATGGTGGGGAGGTCAGAACACATGATGAACTGGGTAGTGTTCACCATTTTTGCAGCCTTCTTTGCTCCTGGGCTTTCAAATTGCTGAACCAGGCTATGATGCAAACAGTTGATATGCTCTCTACTGTACACCTGGAGAAGTTAACATTCTGTCCTTTGACCATAAGAATGGGGCAGGTTGTATAGATGGCGCATTATTTTCAATTTTTTTAAAATCATTCAATGATTAAGTCATTGATCATTTACAAGCAATTGGCTGTGAATAAGTATCTAACCATCTGACCAGGAATTATGATTGGCTGTGAACTAAATAATTATAGTCGGCGTGCTCTCGGATATCTAGGTCTCAGAAGCAGAAGTATGTGGGCAAGATCACTGCTGTCTGGTCATCATGATTTTCAAATACCCTTTTTTTCTTTTGATCGAAGGTTGTGATGGTATATTGAGGTGACTTTCACAATCAGTGTCTGCCTTCACAAAAAAGGCGTATCCTGAGATAAGGGAAGCTGCCCATCATTTTCCTGGATCCCACTATGAATCTTTATAGCCGAAGAGCAATGTGGTGCAATGGGGCCAATTAAATACTTTGGTCTTGCAGATATTGATCACAAGACCAATCTTCAACCGAAACGTCGCCTATCCATTCCTTTAACAGACGCTACCTGAATCCGCTGAGTTACTCCAGCACTTTGGGTTGAACTTGAGATTCCAGCATTTGCTGATCTTTGTTGCTCCATCACCTTTAGGTTTTGGTGAAGAAATCGATAATGTCATGGGTATGATGATGTCAAGCCTCACCTGGATTCTACATCTTGACTAATAAGGTCTGGGTGACCTTGGTTCTGGATTGTTATAACTGTAAATTTGAACAGTTTCCCATGAGATCTGAGGATTAGCCCCACTCACCTTCATAGGCTCTGGCCCATAACTGTTCAAAATAATTTAGGAGAATGCAGATTGAGTTAAGAACCTTTGTTGCACTTTGACAGAGCACTTAATGCTTTCCAGTGGGTGGCACAGTGATGCAGAGATAGAGTTGCTGCCTTATAGCGGCAGAGAGCCAGGTTGGATCTTGACTATGGGTGTTGTTAGGATGGAGTTTGTACATTCTCCCTGTGACCGCATGGGTTTTCCCCTGTTATTCCAGGTTCCTCCTACATTCCAAAGATGTGCAAGTTTGTAGGTTAATTGGCTTCTGTAAATTGCCCCCCAGTGTGTAGGATGTGAAAGTGGGATAACATAGAATTAGTGTACAGGTCTGCATGGACTCAGTAGGATGAAGGGCCATGTCCGTGCCGTGCTCTTCCATGCTGATTCTCTAAACTAAACTAAACTAAATATCAAACATCCTGTGAAGGCAGAGGAAATAGCACATCATTCAACAAAACTATTCAACTCCTCCCCATTATCCACCTCCCGCCCCACCTGTGGATGAGTCTGATCATTCCACATTGGGCTTCTGAGGTTCCTGAGAATACCCTAAACTGGTATAACCATATAACCATATAACAATTACAGCACGGAAACAGGCCATCTCGACCCTTCTAGTCCGTGCCGAACACGTATTCTCCCCTAGTCCCATATACCTGCGCTCAGACCATAACCCTCCATTCCTTTCCCGTCCATATAACTATCCAATTTATTTTTAAATGATAAAAACGAACCTGCCTCCACCACCTTCACTGGAAGCTCATTCCACACAGCCACCACTCTCTGAGTAAAGAAGTTCCCCCTCATGTTACCCCTAAACTTCTGTCCCTTAATTCTCAAGTCATGTCCCCTTGTTTGAATCTTCCCTACTTTCAGTGGGAAAAGCTTATCCACGTCAACTCTGTCTATCCCTCTCATCATTTTAAAGACCTCTATCAAGTCCCCCCTTAACCTTCTGCGCTCCAAAGAATAAAGCCCTAACTTGTTCAACCTTTCTCTGTAACTTAGTTGCTGAAACCAAGGCAACATTCTAGTAAATCTCCTCTGTACTCTCTCTATTTTGTTGACATCCTTCCTATAATTAGGCGACCAAAATTGTACACCATACTCCAGAATTGGCCTCACCAATGCCTTGTACAATTTTAACATTACATCCCAACTTCTATACTCAATGCTCTGATTTATATAAGCCAGCACACCAAAAGCTTTCTTTACCACCCTATCTACATGAGATTCCACTTTCAGGGAACTGTGCACAGTTATTCCAAGATCCCTCTGTTCACCTGCATTCTTCAATTCCCTACCATTTACCATGTACGTCCTATTTTGATTTGTCCTGCCAAGATGTAGCACCTCACACTTATCAGCATTAAACTCCATCTGCCATCTTTCAGCCCACTCTTCCAACCGGCATAAATCTCTCTGTAGACTTTGAAAATCTACTTCATTATCCACAGCCCCACCTATCTTAGTATCATCTGCATACTTACTAATCCAATTTACCACACCATCATCCAGAAATGTATGCAGCAGCGGCTTGCCTGCAGTCCATCTGTTTTTACCTTTTTTGTTGTTTTCTTTTGTCCTGTTTTAGTTAAATTTTAGTTTATTGGGTTGTGTATGTGGGGGGGGGGGGGGTGGGGGGGGGTTGAAACATGATTTTTGTCTCTTCCTTCAGGGGAATGCAACTTTTTCTTGTCGTATCCCCCTTCTCTGCCTCCGTCTGCGCTGAGGCCTAATGGCGGAGCTGCCGGCCTCCAACTCCAACTGCGAGCGACCGACCTCGAGGCTCCGGAGGCAGAGCCAGGACTTACCAACGCGGGGCTGGCCGGCTTCGGGGCTGCGGTGGCATTCCGGCGGTGGCGACCGAGGACACTGGTGGTGACCTGAATCCGGAGGCTCGGCCGCGGGCCCGGTGGACGACATCGTCGGGAGCTCGCAGCTCACAGGTGGGTGACCTGTTTTTCTGGAGCTCCCGCAACTACAGATGCGTCCGCTGGACTGGAGGGCGGCAGCTTCGGCAGCTTCGACCACTCCGGGCCGCGGAGTTTGAACCAGCCCGTTGCGGAGCACGGATTCAGCCGTGGGACTGACTTACCATCACCCGGCGGGGTCACAACATCAGAAGCCTGGATCGCCTCAGCACAGAGGAAGAACAAAGCGGGAAGAGACAGAGACTTTAAGACTTTTGCCTCCATCACAGTGAGGAGGTGCCTGGTGAACTCACTGTGGTGGATGTTAATTTGTGTTTATTGTGTGTTTTGTCATTTATTATTATATGTATGACTGCAGGCAACGAAATTTCATTCAGACCGAAAGGTCTGAATGACAAATAAAGGAATCTCTAATCTCTCTAAAACAGGTCATTCTCAATCCTAAGGTACTGCCTAAGAAGAAAAGGAAGAGCTAGTATATTTGTATAAAATACATATTTGTTATTGGCTGTGGCATGGAGCTTGAAGATTCTGCTAAATTAATCCAGTATCAGGAATTTTGTGGAAATGAGAAGGTGTAATTTAATTTGATGCAAATAGTAAAAATGCATTTGTGAATATTTAAACATGTAATCTAATTCATTAAGGACCCTGTAGATAACATTAAATATAGCTAAACTGAATATGCCAATGTTAAACAGTTGCATGCTTTATTAAATAAAAATCTAGTATTCATGAATAATAAGTATGTAAGTAGATATATTTTAACAATAACTTAATAAACATGACTAATAGTTACAAATTAACAAAATTAAACTAAATGCATCAATTGAATGTCATCTATCCTCATGTAAATCTATAACATTTAGAAGTAGTTCATTGTAACAAATGATTTAAAAAAAACTAAAATTGTAGGCTGGTATTATATACATGTGGGAACTTGAGAATGGTATGAATGTCCCAGATTATCACATTAATCTCAAGGTGTGTCTACTCTAGTTTTAAGCTAAAGTGTGAGTTAGAAATTCCCCATTGTCTAGAGAAGAGGGAAGGTCCTGGTTAGGTCCATTAAGAGTATAGTTACAAGTGGAACATTGATGCAAGGAAAGCATTACTGGCCTTCAACAGAGTGGAGTCATAAAGGGGGAAGCCCATGCAGTCAATTTGTCTGCCCACCAGGTGCTTTTCCCTTGATCCCAATGTAAAGAAGGAAAATGACTGATGGAGAGAATGGCTGCAATGCTGTCATGGACATAATGGAGCAGACAAATTAGAAAAATCAAACAGGAGCAGAATAATAGGATGCCAGTATTAGCTGTTAAGCCTTCCCGAGGTATCATGGGTCCAACTCAACAAAGGACCAGTGAAAGGAGGTGCCCACTTGATAACCCCAACATTATTATGGCATCTACATGATTAGTTTCTATGTGCTTTTTACATATACACGGCTTATAATTGTATATGTAGTTATTGTCTTATAGCATAAGTGTGTATAGGCAATTTAGATACTGCTTTGACATTGGGCTTGTTTTTGTTGGTTGAGCGCTTATCCTGGTGTTATAGCACAAGTACCTGGCATTTTATTCGTAATTTATTGTGGTGATAAGATGTTCAATATTTAAGAGGTATACATAACATCAATTAAATCTGGGTGGTGTCGATACCGATGCTGATGGGTACAGATGGGTCAACAGGACAAGGGGGGGATAGATTAACACTAGATTAAGTGGGACCCGTTGGGTTCCAGTCATGGGGGGGTGTGGTGGGGGGAGGGGTTTGTGAGGGGGTAGGGGAGGAGGAGGGAGGGGGGGTGTGTGTGGGGGAGGGGGTGTGTGTGGGTGGGGTGTGAGGGGGAGGTTTGGGGGAGGGGTGTGTGTGGGCAGGGGGCGTGTGTGTGGAGGGGAGGGGTGTGTGTGTGTGGGCGGGGGGCATGTGTAGGCAGGAGGGTTGTGGGGGGAGGGGAGTTGTGGGCAGGGGGTTGTGGGCAGGGGGTGTTGTGGAGGAGGGGTTTGTGGGTAGGGGAGGGATGTGTGGGGGTGAGAGGGGGTTGTGGGGGGAGGGGAGGATTGTGGGGGAGGAGGGTTGTGGGGGGTGAGGGGGTTGTGGGGGAGAGGGGGGTTTGTGGGGGAGAGGGGAGTGTGGGTGGGGGCAGTTGTGGGGATGTGTGGACAGGGGGTGTGGCATTGTAGGGGGGGGTGTTGTGGAGTGCGTTGTGGGGAGGTTGTGCGGGGGAGGGATGTGTGGACAGGGGGTAGTGCGGGTGTATGGGAGAAGGGTGTGTGTGGGCTGGGAGGGGTTGTGGGGGTGAGGGGATGTGGGAGGAAGGGGTGTGTGGGAGGGAGGGATGTGTGGGAGGGGGTTATGTGTGGGCATAGGGGTTGTGGGGGAGGGGTGTGTGGTAGGGGGTATGTGTGGGCGGGGGGAGGGGTGTATGGTAGGGGGGATTTGTCGGTGGGGGGGTTGTGGGGGAGGGGTGTGTGGGTGGGGTGTATTTGTTGGCGGGGGGGGGTTGTGGGGTAGGGGTGTGTGGGTGGGGTGTATTTGTCGGCGGGGGGTTGTGGGGGAGAGGTGTGTGGGCAGGAGGTGTATGGGGAGTGGTGTGTTTGGGCAGGGTGAGGGTTGTGAGGGGTGTGTGGTAGGGAGGGGTATGTGGGAGGGAAGGATGTGTGGGAGGGAGGGGGTGTGGGAGGGAGAGGGATGTGGGAGGGTCTGGTTTTAGGAACTGTTGTGCTTTGCTTTACCAATCTAGATAAATCTCATGTTTCAATAGCATCATTTCAATCAGCTTTGTTGTACAAATTTGATCAGGTATTTGGACTGGGCAGCGACACCAATCTCTGCAATTTCAGCAGACAAAAGAAGAAAAGCTGGAAGTCAGTTAACGTTGAGATGCTCGGTAGACTCTTATTTTATTCCTTCTAAGGAGCTTGTTTCAAGAGCCTGGAAGACTGAGAAAGAAGTGTGACTATTTATAGCTATATAGCCTTGAACTACCTAATCTTTCAAAAATAAATTTGACACCTCTTTACATACATCTAATGATGTTGCTTCCACAACCTTCCAGGGTAGAGAATTCTGGAGAATCACCATCCTCTACAAATGGTGCATCACTTGAATTCTAGAAAGGTAAAAGGTAAAAGTTGGTAACAGCAAGCTAAATGAAAACTGGGAAGGAAGGGAATGTAATCCACATCTCCATGCACTACTCTTAAGGGCCTGTCCCACGAGCCTGCGGCTGCATGTGGCAAGCGTGATCTTACGTGGTAGCTTGAGCCGTACGGCCTCACGGAGCCGGTCCCACTTCGATCGCCGGAGCCGTATGGAGTTGTGCGGAGCTGGTCCCGTCATCGCGCGGGGCTCCGAAAAACTGACACTGTTCAAAAATTCCGCGCGGCAACGGCCTGCCAGCCCGCAGCCACCTCGACGCCGTAAGCACCGCCTTGAGAGGCGTGCGCAGCGTCTCGGCGCCGTATGCAGCGTCTTGACGCCGTACGCAGCGCCTTGACGCCGTACGTCACGCGCAAACTTCCCGCGGACTTCGCTCGAACTTCACATCACTCACTCGACCTCTGCGGGACCCCCACTTCCGGTTTGGTCGCGATCGCCGCATGCAGTCGCATGCTGGTGGGACAGGCCCTGTACGGGGATCACTCGACCTCCGCGCAGCCCCCCGCTTCCGGTTTGGTCGCGCTTGCCGCATGCAGTCACATGCTCGTGGGACAGGCCCTTTAGAGACTTTACTGCCAGAGAGAGATGCTGTCCTTTCCCCCACGTCACCCTAGGAACTGGAGAAAGGAGGCAAAAATCTGTTGAAGTAACTACAACCCATACCTGCTGCGACATTTGCTTGTGATTAATGGATATTGATCAAAAGATAATTATTTTCTGCCATTATTCATCAGATTTTAGGCACTATTGTAGAGAAAAAGACAACTTTGATTGCTTCAGTTTTTGAGACTTTTAATTGAATGGTTATGAAGTGTGTATCAGTTTATTCTGTTCAACAATAGCAGAAAGTTACTCATTAGATTACACATGCACCTATGAAGAACTGAATTATTTTCTCATGTTACCTGGGGTTCCTGGAATAGCAAATTGTAATCATAACTACTATCAGGCAAGCACACACATCTATGATGTTTTGAAAAGAATAAGATGTTAAAATGTTCTCAGAATAGTAGAATCAGCATCATAATCTTTAAAAGAGCTTTTTCCACAAAATTAATGTTTGTAATTGTATCATCTGTTTAAAAGCTTTATTTGGTAATGCCGAGTGTACAGTGACTACTGCAATAGTTCTGTTTCATTGTGTTTCCAGGCAGGGAGTCTTCATGAAAAACTCACTGACAATTCTGACTTGTAATAAGAAGTTGAATAAGTTAACTCAGATGTTATCAATTTTAATAGAAATTCAGAAGATAGTTACAAAATGCTGGAGTAACTCAGCGGGCCAGGCAGCATCTCTGGAGAATAGGAATAAGTGATGTTTCAGGTCGGAAATTCACATTTGACGTGGAACCTTTTAACCGTAACTAAAGTGGTTCAGGAGGGTCATGAGGGACCCTTTGCAAACATTCAGATTCAGCAATAACTAACATAGACTATGTGCACCCCTTTAAAGTATATCAGATCTTATCAGTTAGCTTGTCATTAGGTTAAGCATAATAGTGGAATACTGCTTCAGAATTCTGAATAAAAGATTTTTCATAAATGTCGCTGAGTTGCCTCCAAAATTAGAAACTCCCCTATATAAAAAAGGAAATCCCTCAGACATTTCAACTCTCATAGGAGAACACTTCTATCAAGAGGTAAAAAGTAAGTGACTCCATATTTATGGTTCAGCATATTACAGGTCAAAGTTTGATAGTTTCATTGATTTGCATTCAGTGATTTCCTTTGTGTCCTTCAATAACTACAATGGAAAGATTGTGACTGCATCTTTAAATGACAAATCTGAATTTATGAACATGATAAAAATACAGGCTGTTCCTAGGTTACAAAGGTCCACTTATACATAGAAACATAGAAAATAGGTGCAGGAGGAGGCAATTTGGCCCTTCGAGCCACATTCATTGTGATCATGGCTGATCGTCCCCTATCAATAACCTGTGCCTGCCTTCTCCCCAATAGAAACATAGAATCATATGGGCACTATACATATGAACAAGCTCCCACGTTATTATTAAATGTTAAAGTCCAACGTATCTACAAACATTTGTTTCTACAAATAGCAGAACTAGTTTCCTCTCTGTCCACGTTGAGTAATTATTTTTCTTATCTGCCTTACATGCTTTTGATACCATTGATTACACTGCTGTGGATGTGCAGTTACCATATTGGGCGACATTTGTCTATTTTCTACGTTGCAGGAAAAATCAACTTATGGACATCAGTAAAAACATTGAACATTCAGCAACAAAGCCCACATGCTCAATAATTTCTAAAAAAAATAGCTGGATTTTTGAAAATGGATTGGGGAGTAATGTGGCTTTTAGGGATCCCTGCCAGGCATCAAGAACTGGCATTAGATCGTTTTTATGAGTCAGTATGAGCACCAGTGCTTTCTTCCGGTCTCCCCTGGCACTGCCATACAATGGTGCGAACTCTGCACTCATGAATTATCCCTGTGGCCATCGTGGTCGTAGCTGCAACATTGTCCAACCTACACAGCACTGCTGAATGCAGTACAAACTGCAATCAGCAACACATCCACATCCACATCCACATCCACTCCCCTATTGCTGCCTCAGTCTGATGACTTCCTTGACTATTACTTCAATTTGTAGTGGAGAACTCTTAGTGCTGCAGAGTTTGCTGTACATGTTGCAAAGCACAAACTGCCGGAGGAACTTTGGCAGGCAGCATCTATGGAGGGAAATGGACACATGAGGTTTTGGTTCAAGATCCTTCATCAGACTTTGGCACTTAGAGTTATCTGTCTAGGTAATTTAGATGAGTCAAATCTAACATCCAGCAAGCCCTGTGATCCAGACACATTATGGCTGTATAACTGCTACCTTGAATAATGCAGGAAACTGTTGGATTCCTTTCATCTTTAGCACTTCTTGAGTGCATCAATCAGTTTCAACATATGATTATCACTCTTTGAAACTCTGCACATTTACAACCTGATGATATCTCACGCATTTATCGCCTTATGTTTCCCCATCCACATACCATCTTATTCTTCTCCATGTAATTCAGCTTAAAATTCACCATATATTTATCACCCTGTGACATCCCACACTATTATCATCATGTGAATATGTTTGAGTTAACACCTTAAGATACAGCACACGTTTAACTGCCTGGGATCCCAAAATATATGCTATTTTATGATACATTGATCACACTCTGGTTTCTTGTGAATGTATTACATTAAAATCCCATGGTCACATCCCCAAATCAGCTGTATAATCTTAGGGAGATGTTGATTTTATGAGGATTAAAAGATAAGTCCACACAAACATTTAGAGATGGACTCTCCCCCCCCATCCCCTCCCCTCCCCCTCCCCCTCCCCCCCCCTCCACCCCACCCTTCCCCTTGCCAACCATCACTGGCAATGGCGAAAGCAAGATGCCTGATTATTTAATGTTTCCATATTCCCACATTTCTGAGAAAGAATCACTCAGCATTTTAATAGGCCATAATAAGTCTATGCTGATTCCCAGAGCAATCCCATAACCCTGTCAACTATTCTTCCC
This sequence comes from Malacoraja senta, assembly GCA_038087875.1. NCBI lineage: Eukaryota > Metazoa > Chordata > Chondrichthyes > Rajiformes > Rajidae > Malacoraja > Malacoraja senta. The sequence continues at coordinate 289,208 of JAXLNO010000752.1, forward strand.
ATATTTCAGAAACTTCCAAAACACAACACAAACAGCCCGATTAACAGCGCCTTACACAAGCACATATTGAGTGGGGAGGGAATTGGAGTGCCCAGTGGAATCGCAGAGAACATTCAAACTCCACATGAACAACAGGCAACGTCAGGATTAAGCCCAAGCTGTTGGAACTGTGAGGCAGCAGTACATCTAGCTATGCAAATGTGCCACCCTGATCCAGGCCTGTTAATTGAGATTAACTCAGTGTTAACAAAGAGTTATGGAGGTTGAAGTGACAACATGGCAAGAATATACTTCCATTTAAATTGCAAAATGAGCCACTTTTCTTTTGTAGCATTCTACACAGTTCTCTGGAAAACCTAACGTTACATGAAGAAATTAAGGAGCGCTAGTAAGTTAAATCATGCTAGATGGTATAATTAATAATTTGAAATATGTAATGATAGCAATTATTTGCAAAATAGCAAATAAATACACAGATTTTATTTGGACAAATTATATATTACTGGCAATTTATTTTCACTCTAATTACTCTAATATTTAATTCCCATAAATATTTGCTTATTAATATTGAGGGAATAAGGAACAATAAAACTTTGATGTATTGGAAAATATGCTATTTATTTCCAGGCTAGAAAATTAAATGTATTAGGTGTCATTAATTTCACCATTGCCTAATTGAAGATTGACATTTCTGAGATGAAATCTGATGCAAAGCATTTCCAGATCATTTCATGCCGTTCTGGAAATATACCCAGGCACTTCTTCATGTATCACGAGGTACTACTTTACATGCAATGTGTTTCTGATGTCAAATGTTCACTATATGTTGTTAGTTCTTGTGTAACAACATTTATCAGAAATTTGTTTTTTTCTAATAGTTCAATAGTTGCTGGTCACTCACAAATCAAATGGATATAATTATGGTGTACTCTCTGAAACTGTGCAGTTTAAGGGCTACTTGTTCTTTCATTTGGATCATCTGTTTTATGGTTTGCAATTGTTCAGGAGACTGCCTGCTCTCAGTCTTCTACTGAGTTCCAATGCCATTTCATAACTTAGACACTGTTTACCATTAATGCTTACGTGATTCACCTTATGGTTTTGTTCATGGAACTGAGCCACAGGTGTTGGAAGACATTTAGACAGAGATGGTAAGCTCAAGAGAAGATGCACAGGAAGGCTCACTGTAGAAAACCTTCCTCAACCTTCCACCAGCCCAGGTTCCATGGGACAAACAGCGTAGGTTCACAAGGTTAATTCCTGGGATGGCGGGACTATCATATGCTGAGAGAATGGAGCAGCTGGGCTTGTATACTCTAGAATTAGAAGGATGAGAGGGAATCTTATTGGAACATATAAGATTATTAAGGGTTTGGACACGCTAGAGGCAGGAAACATGTTCCCGATGTTGGGAGAGTCCAGAACCAGGGACCACATTTTAAGAAAAAGGGGTAAGCCATTTAGAACGGAGATGAGGAAATACTTTTTCACACAGAGAGTTGTGAGTCTGTGGAATTCTCTGCCACAGATGGCGATGGAGGCTGATTCTCTGGATACTTTCAAGAGAGGGCTAGATAGGGCTCTTAAAGATAGCGGAGTCAGGGGATATGGGGAGAAGGCAGGAACGGGGTACTGCTGTGCATGATCAGCCATGATCATATTGAATGGTGGTGCTGGCTCGAAGGGCCGAATGGCCTAATCCTGCACCTATTGTCTATTGTCTATTGTTATTATGAACTCCCTAAAGAACAATGGTTCCAGAATCTGGAAACAATATTCCTTAGAAACATCAAGATAAGTGTGTGTCCCAGAGTACGTGAGCAGTCAATTCCTTCAGCTTTCTGCTCCCCAGCAAAAGGATCATACTCATGGCTGGATTGCTCTGCTAATTAAGACCAAAGTCACAACATATTCACTTTCCCAGCCTCCGAATTGTTCCACTGTTTACTGCTAACTTTAGTCAGATAGAAACATGGACATAGAAACATAGAAAATAGGTGCAGGAGTAGGCCATTCGGCCCTTCGAGCCAGCACCAACATTCAATATGATCATGGCTGATCATCCAAAATCAGTACCCTGTTCCGGCTTTTTCTCCATATCCCTTGATTCCCTTAGCCCTAAGAGCTAAATCTAAATCTAACTCTCTCTTTAAGTTCTCTTGATCTTTCAGTTCAATGCTCAACACAGCATTGCTGAGCACATGAATCTTGACCTTGGCTGCTATCTGTGTGGAGTTTCCATGTTCTCCCTGTGATGTTTTTTTTGTGGATTTCCTCCAGGTGCTGTGGTTTCCTCCCACATCCCAAAGATGTGCAGTTTTTTTTGGTCTCTGTAAAAATTGTCCCTGATGTATAGGGAGTGGATGAGAAAGTGGGATTACATCGATGATGATCGCTGGTCAGCATGCACTTGGTTGACCAATAGGGCTGTTTCCATGCATATTTCTAAACTCTACTCACAACTTCGTTATTTAAAAAAGAGGGTGGCACAGTGGCACAGTGGTAGAGTTTCTGTCTCATAGTTCCTGGTTCAATCCTGATTACGGGTGCTGACTCTGTGGAGTTTGTACATTTGCCCTGTGGCCATCTGACTTTCTTTCGGGTGCTCTGCTTTCCTCCCACATTCCAAAGACGTGAAGGTTTGTAGGTAAATTTGCGTATGTAAATTTCCCCTAGTATGTAGGATGCAAAGGTTAGATAATATAGAACTATTGTACGGGTGATTGATGATCAGCGAAAACTCGATGGGCCGAAGGGCCTGATTCCACGCTGTATCTCTAAACTAAACTAAACTAAACTATTCTGTGACAGTGCTTGCATCCCATTATTTCCGATAAGATGAACCTAAGCAGCTCAAGTGACAGTGAGGTCACTCCCGGATAAGCCCAATGCTTTCTATGTACGCTTTGAAAGGAAAAAACAACAACATACTTTTACAGGCCCAACAAAGTGTCCGATGATACAGTAATCTCAGTCTTTGAGATTAACACCAGAAGATCTTTCATGAAGGTGAACCTGGCCTGGCCTTGGCTGTGTTCTTAAAACTTGAGAGGAACACTTGGCTGGAATTTTCAAGGACATTTCAACCTCTCACTATTCTAATCCGAGGTTGCCACCTTCTTTAAAATGTCATACTTAATAACAGTGCCCAAGAAGAGGAAGGGGACATGCCTCATTGACTACCGAATGGTGGGATGAAATGCTTTAAGAGGTTGGTTATGATGCATGCCTTAATATGGACCCATTACAATTCACCTACCACCACAAGATATCAAGAAGAATGCAACCTTGCTGACTGCCCAATCTGCATTGGACCTTTTCAACAATAGGAATACATACATTAGGCTGTTGTTCATTGACTACATCTTGGCTTTCAACACCACCATCCCCTCCTGATAATTTATTGTCAATAAGCAGGTAATTGATTGTATTATAATTTATTTTATATTAATTTGTTGTATTGTTGTGTTTGTGTGCCTGTAAATATGCAGCAAGTAAGAATTTCAATGTTCTGTTCCCACTGCACGTAACAATTAAACACTCTTGACTCTTAACATTGTTGCATTAGGATTGTGAATGAAAATCATAGGTTCAAAATTGGATCCATTGAACTCTACTCTCACGAGAAAATTGTTAATAATAACAATTTAACCCTGCTTAGATTGTTGACTGCTTAGATTAACTACTGATAATTTATTTATGGCTTCATTTGTGTCAATTGGAAAGCTGGCCAAGGCACTTCTGTGCAGATTTAACCTTAGCACGCCTGATGGTGTTCCATTGTATATTGCAGTCCTCATGATATCACAAGTTGTGCACCTCGTAACCCCCCCCTTTATCAACAATTTGGAGCATTTGATACAACTGCAACTTTCATTGAGAACTGCGGAAAAAAAAGAATCCTAGATCTATTTAATGATTTAGAGAGGGTTTGTATACTAAAACAAGGATGTAATGCTGAGGCTCTATAAGGTACTGGTGAGGCAATTAAAGGAGGTTCTTTTAGGAAATAGATGAGAAGGAATTTCTTTAGTCAGAGAGTGGTGAATCTGTGGAAATCTTTGCCACAGAAGGCTGTAGTGGCTATGTCAGTGGCTATTTTTAAGGCAGAGATAGATAGATTCTTGATTTGTGTCAGAGGTTTTGCAGCAAAGGCAGAATAATGGAGTTAGGGGGGGAAGAGATAGATCAGCCATGCTTGAATGGTGGAGTAGACTTGATGGGCCAAATGGCCTAATTCTGCTCCTATCACTTATGACATTATGACCTTCACTGTACCTAGTACACGTGACAAAGAAACCATTGAACTTCAAAGTTACATGCAATGATCTGCCTCAATGCCCATTGTGTACTTTACAGTGGCAAAGGACCATTGACATCATCAGACATAATCAGGGCAGGCAGTCTATTGAATGTGCCCATTCATGTAGAAAATATTGTGTTTCCTCTAGGATCCATGGTGGCTATTTATGCAGCCGTTCTGGGGCAGTCATGAGCAAAGTCCCTTTAAAGTCTGACAATCTACCCAGGGACAGCATAAGTAGAACTGCTGCCTCACACGGCCAAAGACCCAGGTTTGATCCTTAACCCAGATGCTGTCTGCGCAGAGTTTGCACGTCCTCCCTGTGACCATGTGGGTTTCCTGTGGATGCTCCCGATTCCTCTCATGTCCAACATACGTGCAGATTTGTAGGTAAATTGGCCTCTGTAAATTGCCCAGCGTGTGTAGGGAATAGATGAGAATGTGGGATAATCTAGGACTAGTTGAACTTGTACAGGTGATCAATAGTTGGGGTGAATTCGGTGGTCTGAAAAGACTGTTTCCATTTTGTATCTTTACACTAAAGTGTAGTAAAAATGAAACAGTTAGGAACTATCCATGCAGCTCCCATTTTATAGCTTGATTCTTAATTTTACACCTTAAAGCCCTGTCCCACTGTACGAGTTCATTCAAGAGTTCTCCCCGAGTTTGCCCTGATTCGAACTCGGAGATTTACGGTAATGGCCGCTCGTAAGTACTCGGGGCTCTCGTGGACATTTTGCAACATGTTGAAAATTCTTCACGAGTTTTCCCGAGCTTACCTGCCATTAGCGAGTCTTCCCGAGTACCTGCTGTTAGCGTTACGATCCGCTAAGAGACGTCCCCGAGCTCCGACGTACCCGCTACGTTCATTCTACGTGCTTACCACGAGTTTAATTTTTTTTTAAACTCGGGAGAGCACTAGAATGAACTCGTACAGTGGGATAGGACCTTTATTTTAAATGGCTTTCTAACCAATTTCACTATATATTTGCAGACAACGTATTTGAATGTGCCATATGCAGCACTGGCTCAGCTCACCCAAATGTGGGTGAAATGTCATTTCTAGGTACACAATCCTTTGTAGACCTTTGCTGTAATTCTGTTTAGCAGAAAATACATTTCTAAGTTCCAACTTTTCCAGTAATAAAAATAATTTCATGAAATTCTGAACTTAGTTACTGTTCAGTGTTATTTTGTGCCACTTATGGAAGGAGTCTCTGCTGACATTGTACTGTTCTCGTGACAAAGCAAAATAGATGGTAGACAAAGCTAAATAGATGGACAGTTTGGTACAACAGAGCTTGTTTGAGCAATTTATAGAAGCTATCATGTAAAATACAATGCTACAAAAAGTCATGCAGATTTCAGAAACTATGATTGCATTTTTGGTGCATTGATATTTTGTGGTACATGCAGAGGAAAGTAGCACAGGGGAGAATCCCCAGATTGGTTATTTAGCTGTTTTGTGGCTGTAAGCCTTGGACAGATAATTAATGGGAGATGTTTGCCATAAATCAGCTTTACTTGTTGTGTGTCACCTTGTACCAAAGTGCGACAGAATTTCAATTCCTACAACATGATCCCAGAGGAATTGCTCAGCTGATAAAGCAGTTACGGTGGAGACTCAGTAGTATCTGGAATTATTTACCCTCCTTTACTTTAGTTTTACTCTTGAGTCTCGGGCCTCTGTTCTGATTCTTTTCATGTACTTTAAAAGTGTGGTACTCAAGAGTAAAGATAATTTAATCATGATATGTATCGACAACAGAACAATGAAATTCGTGTTTGCTGCAGCTTAGCAGGCCTGTAAATATAATAACATATGGATAATATATAATAATGAAAAATACTATAAATTAATAACTGTAATATTAGGTAACCATAATCGTACAAAAACAAATCCGTAGTGCAAACCAATGACACAGCCCATAAAAGGTCATAGTTGCTGTGGTTAGTGCTGTGTTGTGTCAAGAGGGTTGCCGGGTAGAAGCTGTTCCTAAACCTTGGGGGATCACAATTATCAGGCACTTGTACCTTCTTCCTGTTGGTTGAAACAAAATTAAATCATTCCCATCGTGGCGTGGGTCTTTGATGATATTGGCTGTCTATATAAGGCACTGCCTCCTAATGTTTCCTTTGATGGTGGGGAGGTCGGCCCCTCAAGTTTCGGGGACCTATAAAAGATAGCTCCCACAAGGTCCTGTGTCAATCTTCTGGAAGAACGCTTGGGACTGCGTGACCTTTTGGAGTGTCTCTGCTTGCACGAGTCTAGGAGGGCTTGGCCAAGCAGATACAAGGATCAAACCCATGGTGGTTAGGTATAGTAGTGGGGAACTGTTATTGTGTTTTCCAAAATAAAGTTTAGTTGCGCAAGTGCTTGACTCAGTGTTTTATTGACTGAAATTAGACTTGGGGAGCTTAGAAATGAGCTATTTACACCCACACCTCCCCCTCTTCCACCAAGCCCCTTCAATCTCACCCACCCCCCTTTCCCACACCCACCCCTAACCCACACTCCCTCCCCTGAGTGCGGAGCCGGGGCCAGCAGCCGCTGAGTGAGTTCGGGGCCACAAGCCGGGGATGGGTGCTGTTGAGTGAGGTCGGGGCCGGGATGCGCTGAGTGAGGCCGAGGCCGGGAGCTACTGTGTGAGTCCGGAGCCGGGGGCCGGGAGCCACTGCGTGTGACTGGAGCAGAGCAGAGAGCCGTTGATTGAGGCCAGAGGCGGGGCGTGGAGCCGGTGAGCGAGGTCGGTGCCAGGGCCGAGAGTCCATTCGGCTCACAGTGTCCACTAGCCCTCCAAAAACCATTCACTCTGGCCCACAACATCTGTACTAGTCCAAAAGTCCCTTTGGCCCACAATGTCCTACTAGTCCTCTGAAAACCAGTCCCTTCGACCCACAACAAACTTACTAGCCCAACAAAAGTTCATCCGGCCCACAATGTCCTACTAGCCCTCTGAAAAGCAGTCTCTCTGGCCCACAACTGTACTTGCCCAAGAAATGTCCCATCAGCCCACAGTGTCCTACTAGCCCCCTGGAAACCAGTCCCTTCGGCCCACAACACCCCTACTAGCCCTACATAATGCCCCACCTGGCCACCACCTGAAGCCCTCGCCCTCCCCAGGTTGCAGGAATCTCCCCCCCACTGGCCCCTGACGGCCCCCGCATGAAGTTCTCCACCTACCCCGGATGCAGGATGCTCCCCCTCCCCCATCGGCACCAGACAGCCCCGACTGATGCCATCCCCCTCCCCTGACTGCAGGATGCTCCCTTCCCCCCCCCATGGCCCCCAACAGCCCCATCCTGAAACCGTCCCCCTTTGTCCTTCCCCCAGTTACAGGACCCTCCCCCCCACCAGTCCCCTCATGGAGCCATCCACCTCCCCCGCCTGCAGGATGCTCCCCCCTCCTCTCATCGCCCCCCCGACAGCCCCAACCTGAAGCTGTCCCCCTCTTCAAGCTACAGGACGCTCCCCCCCATCGGCCCCTCTCAGCTCCCGCCTGAAGACGTCCCCCTCCCCCGGCTGCAAGACACTTTCCCTGCCCCCACTGGACCGTGACAGCCTCCGCCTAAAGCTGTCCCACTCCCCTGGCTCAGGAAGCTCCCCCCCCCCCATTGGTCCCCGACAGCCTGCACCTGATCCGTCCCCCAGCTGCAGGACGACCCCCCCCCCCGGCTCCAGACAGCCCCCGCCTGAAGCGATCCCCCTCCCCAGCAGCAGGACACTTCGCCCCCCCCAACGGCCCTCGAAAGCCGCCGCCTGAAGCCGTCCTCTTCCGCCGGCCGCTCATCTTTAAAGTTTAAATTGTTATACTTTAAGAGTTATTCACATTTTAAGCTTTAATAAATCCCTTTTCCACTTGCCATGTCCATCATCTGCGCCTGTGCAGTAATACCTGCGTGTTCTATGTCACAATGGGAACCCAATGGGCTGAATGGCTGCGCTGCCGGAGAGCCACTAAGAGTGGATGGGGGTGGGGTTGAGGGGGGATGGAGTGAGTGCGTGGGGGGGTAGGGCAAAGGGCAGAGTGGGGGGGTTGAGGGGAGGAGGGGGGGATCTGGGGCATCACAATGGGAACCCGTCAGCCGCACCTGCGCAGTTGGGGGCTATGTGTTAGGGGACTAGGCCTCCCATGTGAGAATGGGTCCCAACGGGTCCTACTTAGTCGGGTAATACTCTAAATGAGGTCTCACCAATGTTCTGCAAAATAACATCCCAACTTCTATGCTCAATATTCTGAATACTGAAGGGCAATGTACTGGAAGCCATCTGGACCATTCTGTCTACCTGTGATTTAACTTTCAAGGAACTATGTACCTGCACTCCTAGATCCCTCTGCTCTACAATACTCCCTAGGGCCCTGCCATTAACTGTGAAGGTTCTGCCCTGGTTTGACTTTCCAGAATGCAATACCTCACTCTTATATGCATTAAACTCCATCAACTTTCCTCAGCCCGTTTGCCATCTGATCATGATCCTGCTGTAATTTTTGATAACCATCCTCGCTACCTACAATACCACTGACTCGCTAACCATCCTCGCTACCTACAATGTCATCTGCAATTTTACCAATCATGCCTTCTAGATTCTCATCCAAATCTTTGATATAAACCACAAAGGCCAGTGGGCCGAGCACCAATCCCTGAGACACAATACCAGTCACAGGTCTCCAGTCTGAAAAACAGCCTTCCACAATCACACGCTGCTTCTTTCCAGAAGCAATTCACTATCTCTAACTAGTTGGCTAGCTCTCCCTGGATCCCATGCGTTCTAACCTTTGAGAGCAGCTACTCTGTGGAACCTTATCAAATGCTTGCTGAAGTCCATATCGACAACATCTACAGCTTTGCCCTCATCAACCTTTTGGGTTACATCTTCGAAAACTCAATCAAATTCATAAGACATTATCTCCCAGCTATAAAACCAGGCTGACTATCCCTAAACAGCTTCTGTCTATCCAAATCCATTAACTTGCCTACCACAGGTGTTAGGCTATCTAGTCTATAGTTCGTAGGCTTTTACTTGTAGCTCTTCTGAAATAGAGACACAACATCGACCACCCTCCAGTCTTCCAGCAACTCACTCATGACTAATGATGTCTATATTTCACCCAAGATGCCTGAAAATTATTTTCACGCTTCCCACAGTATTCTCGGATAAATACCATCAGCTCTAGGAAATTTATCTACATGCGTTAAGATATTCCGTACCTCATCAACTGTAATACGGGCCGTCCTCAAGACATCTCCATTAACTGTCCCAAGTTCCCCAGAATTCATGTCTTTCTCCACAGTAAAAATAGCAGGGAAATATTCAGTGAAAAAGGTATCTATCCTCTGCGATTCCACACAGATGTGACCACTTTGGTTTCTATGGGGTGCCTATTCTCTCTCCGGTGACCCTCTTTCCCGTAAGGTACATAAAATCTGTTTGGATTTCTCTTAATTTTATATGGCAGAGTTGTCACCTTCTTAATTATGCTTCTCAGTTCCCGAAACTTATCCAAGGATGCACTTTATTCCAGCTGTCCCCACCCATCACATGCCTCCTCCTTTATCCTGCCCAGAGCTTCATTTTCTCACATCATAAAAGCTTTCACCTACCTTCCCCTTCACTCAAATAGGTGCATGCATGCCCTGATCTCTTGTCACCACACGATCCGGCCATTCCTTTGCCCGCAAACAACCTAATTAACTTTAGTCAATTTCTGTCTAATCAAATTGCCGTAATTCTGAATTTTGATTCATGGGCCTGCCCTGTCTTTATCAATGACTATTTAAAAACTAATAGTACAGTGATTGCTGATCCCCAAAAGCCGATAACAGACATTTCAGTCACTTGCCCTTCCCAATTTCCAAAGTGTAGATCAAGCTTTGTCCGAGTTACTGTGGGATAGAGCAGTAAAGGCTCTGGTTACGTGTTTGCGGTCATCGGCGGTGAAGCGCGGCTTCGCCTGTAGAGTGGACCGCACGGCAATGGCGAGAGCGCCGAGCCTATGCCACGGGAGCGCCGCACGGATGCTGCGCAGGGGCCGAGTGATTCAAATACGGCTGGTCCCACGTGCTTGCGGTAAGTAAAAAAAAGGGCAGGGCCGACTGCGATGACGTTGGCCCGCCGCACGTGACTCACTAGCAGCGGCTGTGGCGGTGGCCGTCCTGATCGCGGCGCTGTAGCGGTGGCTGTACCAGCGGCCGTGCCGCACACGTGCCTCACTGGCGGAGGCTGTGACGGTGAAAGTTCGACGCACGGCGCTCGAGCCACACTGGCGGCGGCTGTGGTGGCGGCCGTGCCGCACTCGTGCATCACTGGTGGAGGCTGTGCGGTAGGAAAATATTTTTCAACAGTGTAGGTTTTATTTTAGTACCGTGCGGTGTTGGGAACAACGCCGCACGGCCCCGGAAATGTGCGTTCCCACGAGTGCGCGGTCTATGGCGGCAGATTCTTCCCGTTTCGCCGCCAATGACCGCAGACTCGTTAGACAGGCTTTTAACTTTCCTTTGACTATTTTACCCAAGAATCGAATTTAAAATGTCCAACAAGGATTATGATCAGTCCATGGAAGCAAATGTAGCATGTTTTTAGAAATATTGCACAGTTGGAATGAAATTTCATTAAAGATGTATATAAATACTGTTTGTCTTCAAATCACAACACTTACTTCTTTCTGGTTAAAGATCCTCAAAAAGAAATAGACTAGTTTGGCTTTCATTTCAGTGCAAACCTTTAACTGAAGGTACAAGAGGAAAGTATATAATGGGAGGTTAATCAATCAAAATGAATCCTGTACATTTTGGACAAGTTTATATGTTCTTAAGCCAAAACAATTACATAGGTCGTATTTTTAAAGTAGTATGAGGCTGAATTATAAGGTAAAAATGATGATGGATTATGATCAGCAGTTGATATTGTACCTTGCTCATGATGAAAGAGTTAATTTTGCTTTTCTGTGCATATCGCACACACATACCTGGAGCAAACAGAGCATGTGTGGATGTCATCCTGTCTTATGAAATGACCCATGTGCAAACATCAGCACATGTGAGTTATTTGCAGGAAAGCAGCAGAAGTAGCAAGCTCTCAACCTAATCGACTTTAGGAACATTCAATCACTTACTGGTTTGTTAGGGAGACCGTTGAACCAGAGGAGATTCAAGGATTGGGAGATTGCTTCCATCTGGTACTCAGGATCAGTTATTGACTTTGTCAATAAGAAAGGTTTTCACTCTTTATTGTGTCTAGATATTGAGCTGGCCCACCATTGCAAGTAATTGTTATCAATATTGTGCAAGTTGTATACACAATTCTTTCATTCTGAGGTAGTCCATGGTGCCTGTTGATTTCTCTTGAGGGAACAAATGCTATTGCCTCTTTCCACAATATCCCATTCCAGTCCAGGCTCCTTTCGATACTGAAAACCAGAATTACACAGGGGAATTTGTACATGGTTGGAATTGCCATGAGATTTTCAGCATGCAGCTCTGATACCTGGATTGGCCAGTATAGTTCCAGAGCAATTCTTCCTTTTCAGTGGGGCTGGAAGATCTCTTGTACATCTCTTGTACATTCTGTTCACCATTCCGCAATAACCAACCTGAACTCCCGGTGGCTCAGCACTTCAACTCCCCCTCCCATTCCGTATCTGACCTCTCTGTCCTGGGTTTCCTCCATGGCCACAGCGAGCAACACCGTAAATTGGAGGAAATGCACCTCATATTCCGCTTGGGCAGTCTACATCCTGGGGGTTTGAACATTGAATTCTCCCAATTCTGCTAGCCCTTGCTGTCCCCTCCCCTTCATCAGCCATCTGGTTGTCTCCTCCCCTCCCCCAGCCCTCGGGCTCCTCCTCTGCCTTTTTCCTTTTTTCCTTTCTTCTCCCCACCCCCTATCAGTCTGAAGAAGTGTTTCGGCCCAAAACGTTACCTATTTCCTTCGCTCCATATATGCTGCTGCACCCGCTGAGTTTCTCCAGCATTTTTGTGTACCTTCTTCCTTTTCAGTGTTATGCCAAAAAACTTCTCAGTTGTACATTCGTGAAGACACAGTCTTTGATGCAAGTAGAGGACAGAGAGTAAAAGTGGGGAAATGGGAGGTTAAGGGCAAAGAAAAGAGGAGAAAAAAGTGACAAAGGCAGACTATCACCCTGTGACAGTGCTCACTTCCTTGGATGTTGCTCTAACCCCTTTAAGTGGCTAACAGACCAGGAAAGGTCAATCCTCGGCATCATTGGTAATACCTGGGTCCAATTAATTACTAGTGGTTGGCCACTTGAACTGTGTCATCCTATTCCCAACAATCAAATTATTAACAATAAAAGGATCATGATTTATTCAACAATGCAGTGATGTATACAGCTTTAAACTACATCTCTTGTAATTTCAAAGACTTGTGTACTAACAGAATAAAATCAATTGGCCCTCAATAAATCACTAATATTATTACAGAAACCTAATGAGGATTGGTTAGTACATAATGTGAGCACATTCTGTTCACCATTCCAAGATAAATGGAGTTGACACTGATGTTGATCACATCCACATATAAACTGTATATTTCACTGTGTGTTTTGTCTTTGGACAGATTTGTTCAATTTGCTGATGGGTTTTAAAACATGATACAGATGTGATTACAATATGACATTGAATAAGCAAAGTGCTACCTAGGCATTTGGTATTTGATGTGAATGTTACACTGCCAAATTATGGTTTTCTGATTCTGACTTCTTATGTCTTACATTACAACTGTTTAAACTGATCTTGGATACTATGTCCTCATCATCCCTGAAGGAATGGGGTATGAATTTCTGGCATATAGGAAAAAACTGAAAACACGCCAAGACCCTCTCTTTGTACACAACACACCTTCCTAAATAATCATAAACTTGGTATAAAAGCATTAGCATGCTATAATAAAAGCATAAAATAGAGGCAAGGTGTCAGAAGACTGGAGCGAGGCAAATGTTGTGCCTCTATTCAAGAAGGGCTGCAGAGAAAATGCTGGAACTACAGGCCAGTGAGCTTAACATCTGCGGTCGGAAAGTTATGAGAGTATTCTGAGGGATAGATATATATGCACTTAGCTGGACATCGGCTGAATAGGGATAGTTAACATGGTTTTGTACGTGAGAGGTCGTATCTCACAAATCTGATAAGGTTTTTTCAGGATATAACCAAAAATGTCAATGAAGGCAGAGCTGTAGACATTGTGTACATGGACTTCAGTAAGGCATTCAACAAGGTTCTGCATGGTAGGCTGCACTGGAAGGTAAGATACCATGGGATTCATGGAAACATAATTGAATGGATAAAAAATTGGCTTTATGGAAGGAAGCAGAGAGTGATGGAGGAAAGTTGCTTTTCAGATTGGAGGCTTGTGACTAGTGGTTCAGTGTTGGGCCTATTGCTGCTTGTCATCTGTATCAATGATTTGAATGAGAGCATACATGGCGTGGTTAGCAAGTTTGCGGATGGCACAAAAGTGTGTGGTAATGTAGCTGGTGAAGATGTTCGTCAAAAATTGCAGCAGGATCTTGAACAATTGGGCAGGTGTATGGTTGATGAATTTAATACAGAGAAATGTAATCCCATTCCAGTCCAGGCTCCTTTCAATACTGAAAACCAGAATTACACAGGGCAGTTTGTACATGTTTGGAATTGCTATGAGGTTTTCGCTGGTCGATGCGGATTCGGTGGGCCGAAGGGCCTGTTTCCATGCTGTGTCTCTAAACTTAACTAAACTAATTTGGTAATCTCAATTAAATCTGCTTTAATTCTAATGACAACTGTTAGCTGCAAGGAAAATAAAAATCTTCTTTTCACTCTGGGTTCTTGTAAGAGGGAATTTTGTGTTTAACGTACTATGTATCTGGCCTTCATGTAGGGCTCAGCTGCCTTCTTAATTATGGCTCAGATATGAACAGACACAAATAACATCTTGTAGAGCAGTGGTGAGTTCTTCAAACAAGTCCGTTTATTCAAGGGTTCTTTTGAAACTCTTAAATCTATGCTGCTATTAGAACTGTTCTCTTTCAGTCCCCATCATCCAAGCATCTAGCAAATGTTTTACAATACTATACATTTTTTTTAAATAAATGAGTGAATTTTAGGTACTGTTGTTGGAATGTTTGGAATTGAACCTAGATGGAAATGCTTTGTCTAACCTGGAGATGCTTGTTGCTGCCCAAAATATATACTTTTGAAAAATCATTCTCTGTATATTCACTGGAGTATGAATCAAAATTCAACAGTTAAAATAATTAGAAGGCACATGATCCACAACACAGCTCCAGCCTGTGCGTAGGAGTCACATGCCTGCCTCTGAGAAGGATAGAAACCTAAATCTAAAAGCTTAGCAATGTCTACCTGGAAATCCAGGTTCATTTTTGGTGCATTAAATATTGGCTGAATTTTGTCCTGGTACTAATCTGGGGCTCTCTAAAGAAACCCTAAACGTGGGATTTAATAAACAATTTCATAAGTTCATGCGTTATAGGAGTAGAATTAGGCCATTCAGCCCAGTGAGTCTACTTTGCCATTCAATCATGGCTGATCTATCTTCCCCCCTCAATCCCATTCTCGATGTAACCCCTGACACCCATATTAATTGAGTATCTGTCATTCTCTGCCTTAAAAATATCCATTGACTTGGCCTCCACAGCTTTCTGTGGCAATTAATTCCATAGATTCACCACCTTCTGTGGTTGTCCTCCATTGATAAAGTATAAAGACCTCATTTGCATTTTACAAGGAGATAAGGGTCATTGGAGAGGGATTGGAACTTGAAGGGTGTGGGGATGTGAAGGTGAATCAGGAGAAGGAAAGGACTTAAGTAGCATAGTGATCCATAATGAGGGAGATCAATCAGACCCAATGCCATGAAAAAGCTACTGTCACAGTTTACTGGAAAATATCATATTGAATGTTGTGAAATGTTGCCAGATTTTATCTCTGGACCAAATAATATCATCAAAGCCTTTTACCCTTACTTCACAGGGTGGTCCTTTTAACACTTCCTATGTCTGGCATCATAACCTTACCTGCAATATTGGTGTAGGGACAGCACTTGAAATTCTTTCAGTTTTGAGTATTAAATATGCTACTTCAATACTGCATTACAAAAACATGGTCTTGATTTTGCATGATCGACATGTAACCAGTTATTACCTGAACAAACTCCCTTCCAGTTTTTTGCCTAATAATTGATTAGAATCATGTCATTTGGATCATTTCCGCCTTCTATCCCTGCACCATCCCATGCCTATACCAATATGTACAAACGCATAAGTTATGCATCATATACCTCCCATAGGTGATGAAGCCTCAGCTCATGTGCTTTGAGCTTCCACCCACAGATTGTAACAACTTGCTACAAGAGCCAAGTTAGTGCTGGAACCTCCAACCAAATCAGGGAGGCTTTGTAACTATCTCAGCTCAAACCCCTGTCTCACGGTGCAAGTCGACCCATGAGTGACCCCGAGTTTAAAACAAATTAAACTCGTGGTAATCACGTACGATTAACGTAGTGGGAACGTCGGAACTCGTGGGTGCAACTTAGCGACTCGTGACGCTAACGGCAGGTATCCATGAAACTTGTTAACTCTTGAAAAAATTCAAACATGTTTAAAGTTTTCCACGAGTCAAATTTACTGTTGAAGTTAAAAATTGAAACATTTAAACTCGCTGTAAGAACTTGGTGGCCCATGAGTTTACCTTAGTGACTCTTGAGTCTACTGTGTTAACTTGTGGGCACTCTGAACTCGGCAGCTGGACAGAGAACAGTGATCTGGGAGATTAGTTCCGTTATCCCTCTGATGTTGATTCTTATCTGTATGTTTATGTTGTTTTTTGCCTGTTTGAGCATGTTTTAGTTTCTTTTGGATACTCCCACTTTTTCTAATACCTAAAGTGTTGAAAAAGTTTTTACTAATCCATTTTGATTCTCACTGTTTGTTTACTTCATTGCACAATAAACGAGAGTTCTTTGTTATCAAGATCAAATTGGTCTGGAAGTCTTCATTTTAATATCACTACAAAGTCGCATGACGAATGTAATATTCCTTTCATCATACAACACAAAGTTGAGGAAGTGGCACAATATATTAACATCTTGATTCTCACAATCATTTGTGAGAGTTAAGGACTCGGGTGCCTCATATGCTGTGTTTTTAAAAAAAAATGTTATTTATTAGAAGTAATGTACATTACAGTGATATAAGCCAAAAATAACACAATACATTACCTGTACCACTTCTTATTTTAAACTTTAAATAGGAGAAGAATAGAGAGAGTTAGATAATGCTAACTTGTGCTTTTTAAATGTTAAAAATTGTCCCCTCTCAGTAGATCAGAAAATAAGACAAACAGCATGGTGAATGTGAAACAAAGTCTTTATTCATCTTGTTCAATATAAAAATTGCTTTTTTGCACATATTGAGAAAAGGAGCACCACAGCAAACAACACAGTGGTCTGAAAAAGGGCTTCTCAAACATGCAAATCAACAAATGAAGCACAAATAAGTATTTCCAGTATATACTCTTATTCAGCTGAGAAATGGAGCACAAGCCTAAATTCAGGCAATAAAAGAGACACTGCAAAGCACTCAATGGCAAGTTTTGTGATCTACCATCAGATAAGCAGATGCATGATAACCACTTTTTAAAGAATAGACAGATGCAATGAAATTACTTACACTAAAATGAAAAAATAAATCCACACTTAAAGTTAAATAAAACAAAGTCATTTTTACCATGTGATGATTTTTCAACATGTCAGTAGACGTTGTTGGCTCAAGAGTAACTCGGGAGACGAACTTGGAACATCGCAGAAATGACAAGTAAACGGCAAACTTAGTCATACCCATGGGAACTCGGTTAAACTCTTGATCATAAACTTGGAATCTCGTACACATCCACGGGTCTTTCACTCGGGGTCACTCGGGGGTCAACTCGATGCCTGTACCAATATGTACAAACGCATAAGTTATGCATCATAAACCTCCCATAGGTGATGAAGCCTCAGCTCATGTGCTTTAAGCTTCCACCCACAGATTGTAACAGCTTGCCACAAGAGCCAAGTTAGTGCTGGAACCTCCAACCAAATCAGGGAGGCTTTGTAACTATCTCAGTTCAGTTTCAGTTTAGTTTATTGTCACAAGTTTCACATGTACCGAGAGAACAGTGAAAAGCTTTTGTTCTGAAAACTCTTCTGATGCATGAAGAAAATTATGAAACTATTAACTGTTAAAAGTATATTTTATCCGTATTGATATATTTAGTTTTAAAATGATTGAAGACACATTTAAATTCTATTGCACTTTAAAACATTACAGCATAGGAAAATAAGTTTAAAAAAAGATTTTTTTCCTCTGAATTCAAGGTCTTGAATCTCTTTTCAGATCAATTGAGACTTCACCTGGTCTTGCAACAGAATGAGTAGCAGATGTGCAGCCATCCAGCAAATTCTCTTGGATTTGCAGTGGAGCCAATATGTTCAGAGCCTAGTTACCACTCGTGGGTATGTCCTGAAATTACATGGCACTTTGGAAACATCATCACAGCCAGTTCATGTTAATACTTTAATTTTAAATTCATTGACATTCCATGGGATGTGGGTGACACAGTATGTGGCACAGCGGCCGAGTTGCTGCCTTACAGCGCCAAATGCCCGGGTTCGAACCTGATTATGAGTGTTGTCTGTACAGATCTTCTATGTTCTCCCTACGTGAATTTTCTCCAGGGGTTCCGGCTTCCTCCCACACTCCAAAGATGTAGCAGTTTTTATGTTCATTGGCTTTGGTCAAATTGTAAATTGTTCCTAGTGTATAGAATTATGCCAGGGTGATCACTGGTCAGTGCGGACACGGGGGGCTGAAGGGTCTGTTTCCGCACTGTATCTCTAAAGTGTAAACTCCATATCCATTTTGAAATCACTTAATAAATAGAATGAGAACAGGTGGAGAACTTGTGTTCCGTAGGCCCCCCTCGGTCATTACTGACCATTGGTGATGCTTCCTAGTTGTTGGCTGCCTGCTCCAAACCTCGGCTAGAGCAGCGTCGCTTGTGGCTGAAGAGACCAATACAGGAGTGATAGCCTCTTCACAAAGGTCACATTTGTGTGTGGTCTCTGGTTTGTTGAAGTTGCTGCGCTCCTTTCTGCGTGCCCCCTTGTCTGCCGCTGCGTTCAACAGTTTCTCTTCCCCCGTTTTGAAATGTTGGTTTGGGGTACCTCTCCACCTCATGCGGTCAGCTTGCAACACTCTCCCAGGACTCCACATCGATGTCGAGCGTCTTCATTTCTATTGCAGTCATCCTTGTAACGTAGCTGAGGGCGGCCGATGGTTCTCCTCCCAGATGTTAGCTCTCCATAGGGGATGTCTTTTGGAATACGGCCATCCTCCACGCGGTGGACATGGCCCAGCCACCGCAGTCTGCGCTGCCTGAGTAGAGTGTACAAACTGGGAAGGCCAGCACGAGACAGGATCTTGGCGTTGGACACTCTGTCTTGCCTAGATATGCCCAGGATGGTTGGTGTTGAGTTTTCTCTCCTGCCTGGCATTTGTAGTCCATGTCTCACTGCCGTACAGCAGCGTGCTGTTGACACAGGCATTGTAGACTGCTATCTTTGTCTTCACTGTCAGCTTTGGGTTGGTCCACACTCGAGTTGTGAGGTGAGCGAGAGTTGTAGCTGCCTTTACGATCCTCTTATCAATCTCTGTGTCCAAGGAGAGGTTGTCGGTGATGGTGGAGCCGAGGTACGTGAACTGATGGACAGCATCGAGTTCGTAGTCGTCGAAGGTGATGACAGGTGGTGCTTCTGTATCCTGCCCCAGGACGTTCATCTTCTTCAGGCTGATGGTCAGCCCGAAGTCCTTGCAAGCCCGATAGAAGCGGTCCATCAGTGACTGTAGTTCCTGCTGGGTGTGGGACACAACTGCGGCATCGTCGGCAAACAACATGTCTCTGATGAGAGCTTCACGTACTTTTGTCTTTGCCCTGAGGTGGGTGAGGTTGAAGAGCCTGCCACGTGATCAAGTGCGCAGGTAGATCCCCTCTGTTGCAGTGCCGAAGGCCTGTTTCAGGAGCAGAGTGAAGAAAATCCCAAAGAGTGTGTGAGTGAGGACGCAGCCTTGTTTGACGCCACTGCGGATGTCGAAGGGCTCCGAGAAGCTGCCATTGAACTGCACTGTCCCCTTCGTGTTTATGTGGAAGGATTCTATCATGCTCTGCAGTTTTGGTGGGCAGCCGATCTTTGGCAGAGCCTTAAGGGCCTGTCCCACGGGCATGCGACTCCATGCGGCAAGCGGGACCTAACCACAAGCGGGGGCCGCGCGGAGGTCGAGTGATCCCCGTACAGGGCCGGTCCCACCAGCATGCGGCTGCATGCAGCAAGCGCTACCAAATCGGAAGCGGGGGCCGTGCAGCGGTCGCGTGACGTCAAGACGGTGCGTACGGGGTCGAGGCAGTGCGCACGGCCGTTGAGGTGGTGCGCACGGCCTCGATGCGGCTGCGTCTGGCATCGAGGTGGTGCGCACGGCCTCGAGGCGGCTGCGTCCGGCGTCGAGGCGGTGCGCATGGCCGTCGATGCGGCTGCGGGGCGGCAGGCCGTTGCCGCACGGAATTTTTGAACAGTGTTAGTTTTACGGAGCCCCGCACGATGTCGGGACCAGCTCCGCACAACTCCATGGAGTCGCATGCCCGTGGGACAGGCCCTTTAAATAGGGCATCTCTGCTGACGAGGTCGAACGCCTTGGTGAGGTCAATGAAAGCAACATACAGGGGAATCCAACATACAGGGGACTTGTGTTCACAGACTGCAATAAACACAAGGAAAATGAATGTGGTATTCTTACAATGTGCAGAAACAATTGTTGAATTAGACAATAGACAATATGTGCAGGAGTAGGCCATTTGGCCCTTGGAGCCAACACCGCCATACAATGTGATCATGGCTGTTCATCCCGAATCAGTACCCCGTTCCTGCCTTCTCCTCATATCCCCTGACTCCGCTATCTTTAAGAGCCCTCTCTCTAGAAAGTATCCAGAGAACTGGCCTCCATAGCCCTCTGAGGCAGTGAATTCCACAGACTCTCAACTCCATGTGTGAAAACGTGTTTACACGTCTCCATTCCAAATGGCTTACCCCTTATTCTTAAACTGTGGCCTCTGGTTCTGGATACCCCCAATATCGGGAGCAGGTTTCCTGCCTCTAGCATGTTCAAACCCTTAATAATCTTATATGTTTCAATAAGATTCCCTCTCATCCTAAACTCCAGAGTGAACAAGCCCAGCCGCTCCATTCTCTCAGCTTATGACAGTCCCGTCACCCCGGGAATTAACCTTGTCAAGCTACACTGCACTCCCTCAATAGCAAGAATGTCCTTCCTCAAATTAAGGGAACAAAACTGAACACAATATTCCAGGTGTGGTCTCACTAGAACCCTATACAATTGCAGAAGGACCTCTTTGCTCCTACACTCAAATCCTCTTGTTATGAAGGCCAACATGCCATTCGCTTTCTTCACTGCCTGCTCCACCTGCATGCTTACTTTCATTCACTGATGAACAATGACCCACAGATCCCGTTGTACTTCCCTTTTTCCCAACTTGACACCATTTAGATAATAATCTGCCTTCCTGTTTTTGCTACCAAAGTGGATAACCTCATATTTATCCACATTAAACTGCATCTGCCAAGCATCTGCCCATCACCCAACCTGTCCAAGTCACCCTGCATTCTCATAGCATCCTCCTCACAGTTCACGCTGCCACCCAGCTTTATGTAATCTGCAAATTTGCTAGTTTTACTTGGAATCCCTTCATCTAAATCATTGATGTATATTGTAAATAGCTGCGGTCCCATTTTGCCCACTAATCTTCTATGTGGAACCTTATCAAATGCTTTCTGAAAGTCCAGGTACACTACATCCACTGGCTCTCCCTTATCCATTTTCCTAGTTACATCCTCAAAAAATTCCAGAAGGTTAGTCAAGCATGATTTCCCCTTCGTAAATCCATGCTGACTCAGGCCGATCCTGTTACTGCTATCCAAATGTGCCACTATTTCATCTTTTATATTTGACTCCAGCATCTTCCCCACCACCGATGTCAGGCTAACTGGTCTATAATTCCTTGTTTTCTCTCTCCCACCTTTCTTAAAAAGTGGGATAACATTAGCCACCCTCCAATCCACAGGAACTGATCCTGAATCTATAGAACATTGGAAAATTATTACCAATGCGTCCACGATTTCTAGAGCCACCACCTTAAGTACCCTGGGATGCAGACCATCAGGCCCTGGGGATTTACCAAAATTACTTCACTTGTATTAACATACAACAGTTTTGTTGCAATAGAAGGTAGTAGAACTGCTGTAATGTGCAATGCTAAAGAGCCTAGCATGGGGCTGTGAACCATGCCATTATTTAAGCAGCTCACAAACTAAACCGATCGCCGACTGCCTGACAGTAAGTTTGCTTTAAATGTAAATCAAAATAAATTGTCATACATCAGCTATCACCTTTTGTAAGTCACAGCCTGTTGAAAGTTGAAGGCACAATATTAATGCCTTTGATTTAGAATGACAACCTTTGACTGATGCAAGGGAATTTGGCTTTGGATTGCAACCTGAATAAATTCAACAAAGCTTTTACATCTTATGAGTGAACCAGAAAAGAGTACACAATGCCAGAAGCTGTGTTTCTGAGATACACGGTAGCTTATTATTTGAGGTAATTATGATACTTACTGTATGTCTGCACATACTCAACAATACAAATTCATCAGCTATTCACATGTTATTGAGATTACACTAAATCCTTAGGCTAAGCAAACTAATAGAAGCAAGCACTTGTCTTGAGTTTATTGTCTTCACACAGTACTCTAATATTGTGATGCAAGGAACAAGATAAAACTCCCTCTGGGCCTCTCACAAATTTCACAGCAACTTGGAAACAAAAGTGCTGCTAATCTGCTGTTTTATTTCCCATGTCAGTAATTGTTTTGAACCTGATAAAAAAGAAGTAAACTTACATTTCCCAGCTGGAATGCCTTTTCAAAGAGAAGGAACTGGATAAGTGAATGAGGATGAAAGGACGAGGCAGATGGAGAAAGGGGTCCTAAATCATGAAGAAGCTCCTGTCATGTATCGATACCACCATGAACAAATCGTGCAGGATGTTCTGCTCATGAAATCCCACTCAATCATATCACCATATGAACAATTTTAATAATATATCTTAGAACCAACTCTTGACCACATCCACAACTAGAAAGAAAAATGGCTGGATTTAGGTAGCAAAATAATTGACCACAATACAGCACCAGGACCACAACTAGTGTGGTGTCTAATGCCAAAACATACCAAGACCCTGTTGAGCAGTCTAAGTGTTTATTTTAAGACCATAAAACATTGGATTAAGATTAAGCCATTTGGCCCATGGAGTCTACTCCACCATTCAATCATGGCTGACCTATTTTTCTCTCTTAACTTCTTTCTCCAGCCGTCACCTCGTAACCTTGGACAATCTTACTAATCAAGAACGCATCAGGCTCCGGTGAAAAAATATCCAATGATTTAGCCTCCACCACCGTCTGTGATAATTAATTCCATAGATTTTTCACCACCCTATGGATAAAGACATTCCTCTTCCTTCTTTGAATGTAGGTAAAGAAAGCAGGTGGCAAAGCATGGGCAGCTGGCCAGGAGAGTTTAGAAATGGATGAGTCTGGTGGTAATGAAGGAATAAATGAAAATTACAATGGTTAGCAGACTAAAATGGTAAAGCACTGAGATTAAGAATTGAGATACTCACTATGATTGAAGCAATATAGGTGACGGCAGAGCCAGATTCACGTATAAGCTTGACAAGATTAAGCTTAGGGCCTCGAGATCTAGGAGGGCCTCGCAGAGCCGGATTTACCACTAGGCTTCATAGGCTGAAGCCAAGGGCCTCGAAATCTAGGGGGCCTCCGGCCAAGGCAGGACACCTGCCGTTCAACTAAGGCCAGGCCCCCCTCTCTATCTCTCTCTCTGTGTCTGTCACTCTCCGTCTCCGCCCGCCATCCGTATCCATGTCTGGCCGCTGGGTCTCCGCTCTCCGCTCGTTCCTCATCCGCCGGCACGGCAGGCCGCCTTGCTCATGCGCACTACTACGGCCAGCATATCCTCCCCCCTGCACGTGCGCACAACCACGGCCAGCACATCATCGGTCACCCTGCGCATGCGCACTGCCATGGCAACTGGTCAGCCCTGGGCAATTTCTCCCTCGCTTTGAATTGTGGGAGATCTGGCCGCCATTGCTGTCCGGTCGCCGCCTCGCCGCAACCGCTGAAAACCAATGCAGAATCACCTCCTGACCTGGATCTGGAGTAACTCCCTGGAGTAACTCTTGCTTCTGGTTTCCTGGTCCTCCATAAATATTCTAAATGGAATTTAAACTGGAGATGGTGGAGGGCTGAACAATAACAGCCAATTGCATTTTATCTGTTTATTTATTGTGTATATATATGGTCTACCGTATATAAACACACTGAACTTTTATCTCCTGTTCTGTATAATGTTTACATATTCTGTTGTGCTGCAGCAAGCAAGAATTTCATTGTCCTATCTGGGACACATGACAATAAAACTCTCTTGACTCTTGACTTGGACTTAAGCAAAAAAGGGTTCTTGGGGAAAAAAGAGGGGGCGAATTGACCAGGGAGTTACGGAGGGAGCGGTCTCTGCGGAAAGCCAACAGGGGATGAGATGGGAAGATGTGGCCAGTTGTGGGATCCCATTGGTAGACAAAAAAGCTGGAGAAAATCAGCAGGTATGGTAGCATCTGTGGAGCGAAGGAATAGACGACGTTTTGGGTCGAGACCCTCTTCAGATTGATGTCGGGGGGGGGACATGAAAAAGAAAGGAAGAGGTGGGGACAGTAGGCTGTGGGAGAGCTGGGAATGGGAGGGGAAGGAGGGGGAAAGCAAGGACTACCTGAAATTAGAAAAGCCAATGTTCATACCGCTGGGGTGTAAACTACCCAAGCAAATATGAGGTGCTGCTCCTCCAATATGTGGTGGGCCTCACTCTGCCACGGAGGAGGCCCAGGACAGAAAGGTCGGATTCAGAATGGGAAGGGGAGTTGAAGTGTTGAGCCACCGGGTGATCAGGTTGGTTATTGCGAACTGAGTGAAGGTGTTGTGCGAAGCAATCGCCAAGCCTGCGCTTGGTCTCACCGCGGTTGATCATACGCTGAATATTCTAACCACATTTTTGTTTGGAAGTGAAAAGAAATAATAGAAATTGCATTCATTGCAACGTGTAAAAAGAGTTGAGATACTGTATTATAATTTAGCTGCATGTCATTGTGGTATATATCATGACTTGATTGGTGAATATGTTTAGTTTGTGACTTTATTTGAAGCAGAAATAATATGTGAATGCTTCATTGAGCATAATTCCGACTGGTAACTACGCACTTCGTCCGAGCACATTATCGCAGGCGTCATGCAAGCCGTCTTAAATGACCATCTAAACTGTAATTTGGCAACTTAAAAAGCTGCCAAGGTTGCCCGCCAGACAACCGAGAAAAAAATAATTAAGTGGGAGCCCTACAAGGTGTATAATATTTTGACACTGTCATAGGCCTTTCTTACATATGCTGTCACAACTCACTGTAGTCTCTAAACAACCCTTCAGTAATTTTCCATGCCCTCCATTTCAGAATAATAGCGTTTTAAGCCAATAACTCAACACTAGCACTGGCAATAAATAAATAGCGCAGCTTTCCAGCCCCTAATCTCATTGGTCACGCTCGGCTGCAAATCGGTGTCAGTCTGGTGGACCATCTTCCTCTAGTCATGCGGGTGGGGGATTGGGAGGGGCCTCACAAGTGGAACAGCTTTCGGGCCTCACTTTATCTAAATCCGGCCCTGGGTGAGGGGGCGAAGAATGCGCATTACAGGCAGTGAAGCCATTGCTTTAGTTACTGTGGCAAAGGAAGAGACCAGATCCAAAGTTGGCTTATTTTTGTGACAGGGTGAGTATGGTTCATTAACTGTGGCTTGGAGTTTGACAAGTTGTTTGAACATTTTTTTGTGGAAGTAACCAACATAATTGACAATGGGGGGGTTGTGAATGTACGGATCTACAAAAGGCATTTAAAAAGGAGCCACAACTGGATCACACTACTGGATAAGGAATTATGTTTTTAAGTGTAATGAGTTGTTGTGATTAAGTTTACTGACAATACAGCAAGTTGTAAGGAAGACATAACGTTTATTAGATGGTGTGAGTGACCAAAAAGTGTGCTCATGGAATATAACATGCACAAGTGTGAGATTATCCACTTTGGCAGAAAGAACAGAAAATAATATTATTTAAATGAAGAGAAGCTCCACTGCACAGGGAGATCCTGGTGCCTTGTACTACAGATGCAATGTTAACATATAATTTCAGAAATCAATTAAAAAAAAGGCAAAAGGAATATACAGTAGGTCTTTATTGCAGGAGAAATGGACAATACAAGTAGGGAGGTTTTGCAATAATTGTAAAACCTTTCAAGCTCCTGTACTTCCTCCCAGAAAGTAGAGGAGAGTAAAGGGAATCGTCAGGGAGGCAGGCATTCTTGAGGATAGTCTCAGCCTTTCTAAGGCAACACACTATGTAATTGAATGGGTGGAAGGAAGTGACTAGCCTGTGATGGACAGGACGATGGTCAACACACTCTGCAGCTTAAGGTGTTCAAGAGCAGAATAGTTGTCTTTTTGGACCAATGGCAACTGTTCTATTAGCTTTAAAATGGTTATGGATAAAGACAGTGCGGGCCCAACAGTTAAAATTTTGAATTGGGGCAAGGCCAACTTTGACTGTATTAGACAGGAACTTGCTAAAGTTGATTGGAGTAGGTTATTTGTGGACAAAGGAATGAATGAAAAGTGGGATGCTTTAAAAAGTCTGTTGAAAGATTTCAAAGCTACAGTGTTCAATGTTACAGTAAAGCATTAAGGGCCTGTTCCACTAATGCGACTTCTCAGCGACTGTCTTCGACCTTCAAGCTTCAAGCTCGAGGGCACTCGAGCTGGATCAACTGTCAGCGATGAAACCGCGAGCCGGATCGACCGACCGCACACACACACACACACACACACACACAAACACACACATACAAACACATCGCAAAGACGGGGGCCAGGGAAAGTGGGGGAGCGCTGTCTGAATTCACACCTGCGATGAACAGGAAGGTAAAAGACGGCTGGCACAGTCACTGTAAGATCTTTAGAGAGCGTGGAGGGGGGGGGGAGAGAAGGCGAGAGAGGGGGAGAGAAGGGGAGAGAAGGGGAGAGAAGGGGGGGGGAGAAGGTGTGGAGACACTTTTAAGAAACCAGACAACTTTTAATAAAGTTTAGTGGGCATTTAACATTACCGGTCGGTTTTCCTTGGTTCTGAAAACTCCAATGAGCCAATTTAAATGCCCAGTCAGCAAAGGAGATTGCCTACAGCTACCCTTGACTGCCTATAACTACATAGCGACCCCACTGCACTACAAGTTCAAAAGAACCATGCCGACCAATT
Organism: Malacoraja senta; assembly: GCA_038087875.1. Taxonomy (NCBI): domain Eukaryota; kingdom Metazoa; phylum Chordata; class Chondrichthyes; order Rajiformes; family Rajidae; genus Malacoraja; species Malacoraja senta. The sequence goes on from JAXLNO010000752.1 coordinate 316,060, forward strand.
TTTACTCGCGGAAAATTTTCCTTGACCAAACTGAGGCCGCGAGTATGCAGGAACTTCCCTCGCGCATGAAGGAGAGTTACAGTGACCTCCTAGGACCACGTGTCGACCATGCTGCGAGTTTGAGTCGAGTGCAAACTCATCTAAACTCACAAATTAGGTCGCCGCAGTGGGACAGGCCCTTTACAGTAGAGTGAACGGCAAGGCACGTGGAAGTAAGGAAGCTTTGATTAAGAGAAATTGAGGCTCTCGTCAAGAAAAAGAAGGAAGGATGGATCAGATAAAGGCAACTGGGATTAAGTGTATCATTAGAGGAGTTGCGGAGACTGAGGAGCATACTTAAGAAGGAAATTTGGAGTGAAAAAAGGAGTACCTGAGATACCTCTGGTAGATAAAATTAAGGAAAATCCAAAGAGATTTTATGTACATTAAGAGAAAGAGGGTAACTCGAAAGAAAATAGGGCCCCTCAGGAACCAAAGTGGTAATCTATGCATGGAGCCGCCGGAGATGGGAGATATCCTCAATGAGTATTTCTCGTCTGTTTTTCCTGTTGAGATAGACATGGCAACTAGAGATCTTGGGACAATTAATGCAGATGTCTTGAAGACAGTCCATATTTTGGCCGAGTGTGTGCTGACCATCCCAAGGTGTTTGACGATAGACAAATCTCCTTTGCCCAATCAGATATATCCAAGGATGCTGTGGGAAGCACAAGAATAAATTGTGGGAGCCCTTGCTGAGATATATGAATCATTGTTAAATACGGGTGAGGTGCCGGATGACTGGAGGGTGGTGAATGTTGTGCCTCAATTTAAGAAGGGTTGCAAAGAAAAGTCTGGGAACTATAGACCAATGTATAAACCATAGACTATGTTGGTGCTCCTTGGTGCCTGTTCAAAATGGGCATAAAAAGCATTGAGCTCATCTGGTTGAGATGGATTATTGCTGGCGATGGTCCCAGATTTTGGCTTGTCATCCGCTTTGGTATTCATGCGCTGTCATAGTCTCCTGTTTGTTTTGGAATTCTCTGTTAGTATACAGCTTAGCTCTGTTAGCTTAGCTTTCGTATCCATTACAGGGTCATCCTTTTTGAATGCCTCAGGTCTGGACCTCAGAGAGGGTGAATCTCCCTGCTCATTCAAGGTTAGGATAGACCGTAATTGTATTTGTGGGAATCCAATCAACACATTCCTTGATGCTACGAGTGATGACTGAGGAATATTCATTCAGACTGAAAGAAATGGTCTTGAATATGTTTCACACTACTGACACCTTGGCAGGCACGGAAATCGCTATTTAAAACATGCGGGGGACACAATTTCTTGGCGGCCGCGCATGCGCACACACGCGAGGCTTCGGCCGTGGGCCCTATGGACGGTAACATTGGGAGCTGACCTGGTTGGTGACCGACTGCAAACTCCAGCAACAGCAGCTTCGTCCGCCCCGAATCGTGGGGCTTGAATCGGCCCGTTCACGGGGTCTTTCATCGGCCGGCGGGGGCTTCAACATCGGGAGCCTCGATCGGCTCGATGCAGGAGTTTGATTTTAAGCCGCGCTGTGCGCTGAAAGGCCCCTTGAATTGGGCCGATTCAGCTCTTAGAAAGCGTCTGATAAAGTCTGGATTACAAAATGTGTGGGGGGGGGGAGATTGTCTCCCACCTTTCAAAGCAGGGGGGGGAGTGTTCCCCCTGTATCCTCCCAAGATTTCCGCCCCTGCTCCTGGCAGACCTGAAGTAAACCCTCTTCAGAGCAATGCTGTATTACTCTCTTCATTGTTGCCTTGCACTTCAATCCATGTCTATAGCTCACTGACAGATAATCGGCTGACCATAATAAGGGCGTCAGTTGGAGTGATAGGTATAGTTGATGGTGATCTATAGTATTAACAGTTTGTGTGGTGTACAAGACATGCTGATGATATTTGGGGAGTGAGATCCTGAAGTTAGACATTTGAAATCACTGACAATGATGAATAGGGCTTCATGGTTTGCTGTCCTAAGAGATATGGTGATCGAGTATAATTCATCCAGTGCCATCTTGGCAATGGCTTGAAGGGCCACCACATCTCATTAATGGTTACCGGATAAAATGTAGACTGCTGACAAGATTAAAGAAGTGAATTCCTTCGGTAGGTAAAAGGGTTGTCATTTTATTATCAGCTATTCCAGGTTAGGGAGCCGAATTGAGCTAATACCATCATAGAAACATAGAAACATAGAAGAATAGGTGCAGGAGTATGCCATTCATCCCTTCGAGCCAGCACTGCCATTCAATATGATCATGGCAGATCAACTAAAATCAGTATCCCATTTCTGCTTTCCTCCCATATCCCTTGATTCCTTTAGCCCTAAGAGCTAAATCTAACTATGGTGATCTTATTGAAGTATACATCAGTACATCATGCAGCTTTGATTGCAAAGAGGATGCCTCGGTCCTTCCCCTAGCCTGAGGATTCTGTATAAACCATATGATCAATGGAGAAACACTCAGGTTGTGGAGCAGGGTCATGTGAGTCATGAGTGAACCATGTTTCATTGGAACAAAGAACACAACAGTCCATGGTCACTCTTTGAGCTGTTGAAGTTTGTTCTCGGGTGATTAAACATTAGCACTATGCTGGGCAGAAGAGAGGGGGCAAAATCTCCATTGTTTCTCTTGCGCCTGGAGCTTTCTCCGACTGCCATGCTTCTGTAGTTCTCTTGACCTCACAGCTTTGCCAATAGCATCTTGTCAAATAAAGACTGGTAGATCAGAGAGTTGCTTTGATTTAGCCCTGATTGACAGGAGACGCAGAGGTGGATCTAATTACTTTCTCAGCACTGGAGCAGATATCAGATAATAAGGAAAAGCAAACATATAAAAGGCTGTTTTAACAATTTTAACAGGAGCTTGACCTTGAAATGTTGCCACTCTCTGGCGCCATCTTCAATTAGGATAAAGCAGCTGTTTTATGAAGAAAGGCTGAACAAATTGGGCACAAGGTCATTGGAGTTCAGATGAAGATGGTGATCTTATTGAAGTATACAAGATCAGAAGACTTATTTGTCTGGTTATACAATAGGAGAACCAAAATAACTTGTTTTCTAGTGGTTCCTCAGCACAATGTTTCTGAAATTGTCTTGAATACATTCCATAAATTTGTCCTAAAAGCAGTTCACATCAAGGCAGTTTACTCGGCCCTGTGGTACGGGATCTAGCAAGTATCATGCAAGTATCATCCTGAACAGCTAATACATGGAGGTTGAATAATTACTACATTTATCTTTTTACCTGTCTCTCTAAGTTCCTCATTCGTTTTCTGCAACAAAATGATTAATGCTAATGGTTTTCAAAATACTCCCACCATAGTTTCCAGTTCTGTTATTTCATGGTTTCACTCAAAACAAATTTTACATTTTACTCTCCCACATTTTTTTCCATTTTGCCTATCTTTTATATGTCAACTGCTCAGCAAAATTTAATTCCTGACCTTAGGCATCCCGTCACCGCGTCTCAGTAATGGGTACTAGATCAAATACATTTGCTTCAATTTATGCCATAATTCTCCACCTGGTTATGAATGCCAGGCATTTATACTGTATATAATATCTTTACACCATTAATCCTTGAGGTTACTGTGGTTATTAATACCATAGAACTGTTACTGAATATTCTGTCACTTCCCAACATAATTGTTTGAATTTAGTCTGTCTTTTACTCTGCTTTACAACTGTGTCGTTTATCCATGAAATTCATAATCTTCTAGTTAATGCTCATAATATGATGGAATTGGTTCATCTCAGCAGGCGGTTGCACACTGTATTACTGGTTGAAAGTCACATCTAACATGATTACTGTCAATGCTTTTGAGCCTTGAGCCCAGTGAGATCACCAACTCAATCTTCAATAACCTATTAGCACTCATTTAGAGATGGGACTGTTGCAAATGGATTTCCAAGACACAGTAAAAGAGTTTCCAGAATCTGATCTTGAAACTTACCTTTACCTGAACAATTCACTCTTTCTTACTTGAGAGCCCAACCAACAGTGCCTTGGAATTCAGTTTGCCTGTACACTGAACCCCAATCTCCTTCTTCCCATTACTCTCCCCTACTCCTCTTCCCATTCCCTTCTGACTTTCTGACCTTGGCCTCCTCTATTGCCAGAGTAAGATTACACAGAAACTGGAGGAACAGCGCTTCATATTCCATTTGGGTGGCTTACAACACCACAGTACACTTTAACCTTTAGACTTCAGGAGTACAGCATGGAAACAGGCCCTTCGGCCCACGGAGCCCATGCTGACTAGTGATCGCCCCATACACTAACACTATCCTATATACTAAAGACAATTTTCTCAACATACCAAAGCCAACTAACCTACAAACCTGTAAATTTTTGCTGTGTGGGGGGAAACCAAAGCTCCCAAAGAAAAACCATGTGATCACAGGGAAAATGTACAAAGTCCAACAGACAGCACCCATCGTCAGGTGCGAACCTGGGTCTCTGGCGCTGTAATGCAGCAATTCTACCGCTGGTGTCACCTATCAAGTATAAACACTTCATTCACCATCATCAAGTGATACCCCCAAACCACTCAATCCTAATTCTATTGATGTCATTGGTCATTTCTTTGACCACAAGATCTGGACTCGCCCACTCCTATCCCAGTTCTTCCAAGCAATAAGGACCAGGCCCTGAGCTGTGGATGCAGAACATTTAATCTATTCCCCTGACCACACTGAGCTGAGGATATGAGTTCATTCGTTTTGCAAAATGGATTTGCACTTATCTACATGGGAGAGAAGAACGTGAACAAAATATAATCTTGAAGCGTGAAGGTGTCTGGGGTTGCCGATCCTCTGTTTTATGAGGTATTTACAAAAGACAGGCATGTTAGAGTTACACCTGAATCATTTGAGTAGCTCAGCAGGACAGACACCCTCTTCTTTAATCAGAGGGTGGTGAATCTGTGGAATTGTTTGCCACAGAAGGCTGTGGAGGCCAAGTCAGTGGATATTCTTAAGGCAGAGAGATAGATTCTTGATTAGTACAGGTATCAGAGGTTATGGGGAGAAGGCAGGAGAATGGGGTTTGGAGGGAGAGATAGATCATGATTGAATGGCGTAGTAGATTTGATTGGCCGAATGACCAAATTCTAATCCTATCACTTATGATGTTATGAAACATATAAGACTGTTAAGGGCTTGGACACGCTAGAGGCAGGAAACATGTTCCCAATGTTGGGGGAGTCCAGAACCAGGGGCCACAGTTTAAGAATAAGGAGTAAGCCATTTAGAACGGAGAAGAGGAAACACTTTTTCTCACAGAGAGTGGTGAGTGTGGAATTCTCTGCCTCAGAGGGTGGTGGAGGCCGGTTCTCTGGATGCTTTCAAGAGAGAACTAGATCGGGCTCTTAAAAATAGCAGAATCAGGGGATATGGGGAGAAGGCAAGAACGGGGTACTGATTGGGGATGATCAGCCATGATCACATTGAATGGCGGTGCTGGCTCGAAGGGCCAAATGGCCTACTCCTGCACCTATCGTCTATTGTCTATTGTCTATTGACGTTATGAACTTATGACAGGCAACATCTCTGGATAGAAGGAATGGGTGACATTTCAGGTCGAGACCCTTCTTCAGCGAAGGATCTCGATCCGAAATGTCACCCATTTTATGTCTATCTTTGGATTAAACCAGCATCTGCAGTTCCTTCCTAATCATTTGCTTAGGTGGTGGATTGTCCCTCGGAATCAAGTGTGGCTTGCTTTCACTCTAGTGTTGTGGGATCTGAGGTAATAGATGAGTTCAATGTGGCAATTGTAGACTCTTTCAGAAGAGGGGCAAGAGGTATCCATGAGGGTAGGCCAGAGGATAATTTCTGACCTGGTACACTCCTTCCACCAGCTACACTGAACTTAGTCTCGATGTTCTCTTTCCCAAGTTACCTAACCTTTCATGATAAATAGCAGAGCAAAGTAACAGATGGGAAAGCTTCCAGAGAATAACTCTTAACCTAGAAGTCCCCTAAGTAGTATACTGATTTGGTCGAATAGATACTCAGCTCATAATACAGTATATATATTAATTCCTTTCCACTTAAAGATATTGATCTGGTGGAAATTATCTTGGAAAACTAATGCACTGCATCAATTCTTGAATAGAAATATGTTTTGATGGATTTTATTTTGGTTTCTAAGAATTTAATATTCAACAACTTTTAGTATTAATACGCTAATTTTAAGGTGGCGATATATCCGCACAAGAGAAAAATTAAATAAAATCTAGTACCAGAAGACACTGGGAAATACTAGGATCAATGTCAAATGCTTTTTCTAAAATGGAAGGAGAGGTAGACACGAGGAGAGATTTAGGAAGGTTGACTTTGGAAGTCCAAAGCACAACACCGACAGGGAAGAAGTAAATATGGGAATATATGCAAGGTCAGAAATGAAGGAGAGCAAATATTAGGAGGAATTGAGGTCAGGAAACAAACAGAGGGCTGGGGAGGGGCGCACCCATGAAGGGATTTGTAAGCAAGGACCAAAAGTTTAAGATCGAGGTGGTGTTCATCTGTGAGCTATCATAGGTCAGAATGCACGGAAAAAAATATGTGAAGAGGGTGGTGCATCTGAGGATGTGGGCAGCAAAGCTACAGATATGATTATGGTTACAAAAGATAGAAGGAGGGAGGATGGTTATAAATGGTCAATTACATTGCTAACACGCATCAGGGCTTTGGAAATAGCAGTCAGGAAGATATATGATGGGAAGCTCATCTCAGGGTCAAGTATGACACCAATTCTGTGAAGATTTTGCTGCAGCCTTGTGCAACAGTCAAGGTGATGGATGGAGTTGGGAAATAAAGCAGAGTTTGCAGAGAGAACAATAACAATAACATTGGTCTTCCTGATACTGATGGGAAAATGTTGCCATCCATTACCAGGCAACATTAGGCAAGTAGCCTGACCAATGGGGACTGGAAGAAAGTTAGTGTGATAGAGCTGAATGTCATCACCCTATATTTAGAATTGAAACGGAATTTTCAGACCATATTAATGATGGATAACTGCAGTTTAGAAATAGATGGGGCCACATACAAATAGGTAATGGGAAATGACGTGGAGGAGAAGCAATTGGTATAAATAATTTGATGATAGACACAAAAGCTGGAGTAACTCAGTGGGTCAGGGAGCATCTCTGGAAAAAAGTAATGGGTGACGTTTTAGGTCAAAACCTTTCTTCAGACTGAGAGTCTAAGGAAAGGGAAACAAAGGATATCTAAGGTGAATAGGACAAATGAATGAAAGATATACAAAAAGGAAAGATGATCAAGTAGGATGGAGCCCACAATGGACCAATTTTGGCTGTGGGGTAGGTGATAACGAGTTATACAGACAGGGAAACTCAGCAGGCCACAACAAGAGCATCAAAAGCAATAGACAAGGTTCAGGTCAAACAGAAACTATAGGCTTAACAAAGGGATAGGCCAATACAAACTAGATGTACAATAGACTACATTTTAGATAACCTGCATTCCCTATTTCTCTCTCTTCCTGCCTACTCTGGTCCTATTACACACCCCTGCTTCCCACAATACTCTCCAGCCCCTTATCACCTTTTTATTTCCCCTCTCTTCACATGCTCCATCTAATGATCACCCTCACACTCCTCTTCCTGGATCCCACTCTCACCCCCCTTATTCCTCACCCCTCCCCTATATCTGTTGTAACATTTGACTCCATCCC
>JAXLNO010000753.1:0-43000 GCA_038087875.1 Malacoraja senta
AGAAAGAGGTTTTCCAAAAGAAGGTCCTTTCCAGAGCCATGTGCTCCTCATTTTATGTCTTCCCTGACCACTGAAGTGAGAGTTGGACCAAAGCAAAGAACATTTCCACTTTTTGCAGGTTTAATTGTTTTTGTTCTATTGTCACCCTCATACAGATAAGATGTATAACATCTGACTATATTCCAAACATAATATTCCTTGCCATGATCACATTGAATGGCGGTACTGGGTCGAAGGGCCGAATGGCCTACACCTGCACCTATTGCCTATAAACCCAAGAAAAATTTGTGTTGCATATAGTTTAAAATAAAAGCTCTCATTCTTAAACATAAGAAGTTATTCCTTTTATTATTTAACCAATATTAAAATAAGTTATCTATCTTAACTCATTTCCATGTAGGTTCGCAAACCAAGTTTCTGCAATTCCTTCGCACTTATTCTGGGAATCTGGATGTTGAACTTTCTGTATAAACAGGAAGGGATTTAAGTGAAAAAGGTTAAGTTAAATGTAATTTAATTGAGTTAATTAGTTAAATACTTCAATTGTGTTTTAAATGTTTAAAATAAAACAAAACTTTAAAGTTTAAAAGTTTGATTGTGAACATTCATAAACTAATAGTGATTTTGATTTTTGACAGCTGGCTTAGCTAAGTTGCATCTAAGTCTTCGCCAAATAATTCCTGACATTTGAAGGCAGGGCTTGTTCTGGCCCCATCAGCTGATGGTATTTAGGTCCAGAACACAAGGGTTCACCAATGTCTCTTCTTACTTCTTAAGCTCTTTGCTCCTCTAGGGAGCATAGGCCATTGACAAATGTCCTCCACCTCACTTGGTTGTTGGCAGTTCTTTCAAGATCTCCCCAGGTGAGCCCACTCTCAGACAATTCTGTCTGGACACCTCTTCTCCAGTTGTTCCTGGGGTGACCTCTTTTCCTTTTTTTGGGGGGTTCCATTTCAGGGCTTGCCAGGTGATGTTTGTGGCAAGTTTCCTGAGGGTGTGTCCAATCCAACTCTATTTTCACCAATGTGATCAGAATTAATTTCAGTGAATTTTCTTCTGTAAGATCTGCCGTTGGCAAGTGTAGGCTTCACTGTACTTAGAGAGGGTACTCAGAGAGGAAGAATCCATGGCTTGCTTTTTACGACCTGTAATGCCCAGGCCAACCATGATGAATGTCTACAATATTCCAATTTGCCTGCAATAGACCCACATCCCTCTACATTTTCCCTATTCAAGTACCTATCCAAATGTCCTATAAATGCTGTAATTGTATCCACCTCCACCACCTCCTCTGGCATCTCATTCCAGATATACACCACCTTCAATGTGAGCAACACTCCCAACAATTCCTTTACATTTTCCTTTCTCACTGCAACCTGTGCCTTCTAGTTGTTGACTCATTTGCCCAGGGAAAAAAGATTCTGACTATCTATCCTTTCTATGCCTCTTGATTTTATAAACTTCTGCAAGGTCACCCCTCAGCCTCCTACATTCCAGTCTATCGATCCTCTCCTTACAACTACAGCCCCCATTCCAGGAAACATCCTAGCAAATCTCTTCTGCACTCCCCCTGTTGCAGCATCATCCTTCCTGTACACTGATAACCAGCACAGCACACAATACTCTAAGTGCAGTCTAAGCAATGTTTTGTAATTCTAGGCCAATATAATTATTTTACCACTTTTGTTACTTACTGACAAAGACATCACAATAAAACAATATACTTTAGAATAATTATTTAATAGGATAGCCAGTGTGAGAATTGGAAATACTTCTAAGGCTAGAGAAAAGTCATGGTAATGATATGCAGTATGGACAATCTGACTGTGCATCCACTTTTCCTGTACTTACCCAAGAGCTTCATGCCCATCATTTATTTTAAAATGGGAATGTGTTTCATTTCTCTGCTCCAAGATCCACCGTCTTGATTTGTCAAATCAATCAATGACATTGGAGGTGGTGTATTTTAGTACAGCAATCACTTAAACATCAACAACTAAGCTGGTTGTTAATCAGAAGTCCTGCCGTACTTGCCTTGCTTACCAGACTGCATTGTCCTGATTTATTCCATCCTTAACCAGTGTAGCAGCGCTAATTTTTTGGTGCTGGAGCTGTCAAACAGGGGCGTCATTTCAGGTTTTGCTTGGTGGGGGGGTGGGGAGTGGGGGGTATGGGACAGGGGGGGGGGGGGGACTACGACAGGCACTCACCCACTCTGGACCACAACTCTACCTCATTTGATGCCAGATCCACACCCTCAACAAATGCTTCCTCGCCTATCTGAACTCTATCAAGGATCACAAGCTTGCCCGCCTCCAGACCGGTCCCCTCCACCGACACTCCTCGACTCGACCACCCACCCGCAGCTCCACCGCTGGACCACAGCGCCGCCTGCACGACCATGAGGCTGAGATGGCCACCACGAGGAGCAGCAGCAACATCCACCGCCTCTCCGACCCTCACCGCCTTCCTGGCCAAACCCAGGCCCGGACCACCAAAACTGCCGCCTCTCACCGCCTCCCAGGGGCCACCGATGCTGCTGCCGCCCACCCGTATCTCTACTCCAGCTCCCCACGGGCCTCCACCAGCCACTCCGCCAACCCTCGCCTCTCCACCGGCCACAAGCAGGCCAGAGCCGTCTCCTCACCAGAGTTCCAGGCTCAGCACCAGGCCCACAACCCCCACGATGCAGACAGCAGTGCTGGTCTGACTCTGCTGGGTCCTACTGCTCCACCCCTCTTACAGGGAACCTCAGTAGTGATGGGTCTTCCCCTTCCCACTCTTTCAACCAGGTTACCTCGACCACACACCCACTAGTTAAAATTCCCGCTGTTTTTGTTTTGCCTTTTTTTTTTACAGAAGGGTGAGCTCAAGCAGCACTGTACCCCTGTTCCTAATCAAGTTAACCTTCAATTTTCTAAAACCCTCCCTCGAAAGCAAACTATTTAAAATCTACTAATAACTCTGAATTTAGGTAATTAAAAGAAAAATGCAAAAATACCCAGCAGCACAAGCAGCATTGGTGGACAGGGAGGGCAACAGAGTTAACCTTTTGGTCAATGATCTTTTATCAAATATATTTATATCTGAGAAGCAGAAAAACGCTGATATATTGACTCATGAAATTGATACGAATAGGGGTACTAATTGTGGATGATCAGCCATGATCACAGTGAATGGCGGTGCTGGCTCGAAGGGCCGAATGGCCTACTCCTGCACCTATTGTCTATTGAATAAATTGGCTTAGAAAATAAACAAGTATTTCAACCGCTGATTTAAAAAAGGAAAACAACATATGACAAACATCATATGACAAAAAGCAGTGAAAAGAACAGGTCTACAATTTCTCCTTAATGCCAGACTGATCTTGCTTAAACAAAATACATTACCATAGTCATAACTAGGGTTTCAATAAAGCTTTTGTTTGACCCGCTGTGGATAATTTGAGTCAACATCCCAGAAATTAAATATTTTGTACTAAAAAACCAGCTTATTTATACCAAGAGATTTTCTCTTAGCGATATTCCTTCAAGGCTAAACATAATCTGCCGTAGACAGTAGAATGAAAGCAAATGAACCTGAGAATTTGGGTGGCGCAATGGCGTAGCGGTAGAGTTGCTGTCTTACAGCGCCAGGGATACGGGTTCGATCCCAACTACAGGTGCAGTCTGTACGGAGTTTGTACGTTATCCCCATGACCTGCATGGGGCTTTCTCCAAGATCTTCGGTTTCCTCTCACACTCCAAAGGCGTGTAGGCTGGTGTCAGTTAATTGGCTTGGTAAAAAAATGTTTAAATTGTCCCGTGTGTAGGATGGTGTTAATGTGATCACTGGTTGGCACGGACTCGGTGGGCCGAAGGACCTGTTTCCGCACTGTATCTCTAAACTGATCAATTGTACAATTTTAAAATGTTTAAATTGGAAATTGACCTTTCCTGGGGTGTATTAATAGACAAATGCTTAAGTAAGCTGATTTGGGGTCAGCTTTGATCAAGACGTTGTGCATGCAGAGCATCTTTTGAGTTGCGTTACAAAACCTGCAGATGAATGTATCAGATCAAGAATTGCAGGAAGGAAGTTCGCAGCAATCCACAGCTTGAAACAGTTTGTTCCAACAATTACATTAATTAGTCAATATTTCCATGATCCCCCACCCCTCCCCAAAACAGTACAAATCTACCGCAAGTTATTTTTTTGTGTGCATTGTTTTAAATAAATATGAAAACTTGGCAGAAAGGACAAATCCTTTGGGAATGCATTGCTGGGCTCTTTGAGGTTGACCTTTGCTGTATCAAGTTTGCGAGCAGTTTTCTCAGGGATAATTTGCCACAGGGTAAATGGTCAGCTCAACAAGCTAAACAGATGGTTAAGTCTTCGGCTCTTGTTCGTCCCCCGAGAGTACTCACCAAAAATTCCTGCTTGGCAGAATACCAAAACATTTTCCTTTTAAAAAAGATATTATAATTTACCCTTCTTTCAAAGAATTGTAGTGGCAGACTAATGGAACCCAGATTATGCAAAAGTTCATTTGCGTGGTTTTGGTCAAAATATCCCAAGGTCCTCCTGCTGCTTTTTCTGAAGATTAATTGGAAGCCACAAAGATTCATGCTTTGTGGAACCTCCATGTAAAGCGTAGTGAGCCATGCTGGATTAAACCGCATTGCATTTCTCGCCAGACAATCCATCTTCCTGATGGCATTGTTGGTTAGCAAGGTAAATAAATAACTTTCTTTTATAAAACAAAATTTATCTTGCACACCTATTACAATTAAGCTAGCCGCACAAATAATTACTTCCATAACCTAACCTGAACATAATCCTCGAGTCTCATCAAAAATAAAATCCAAAGGCTAACTTAACGTTGGTTTTAGATGCCACTTTGCAATCTAACTGATAATCAAACCTCATTTAAAATAGAAAAACACAGTTTCTCTCTGACCCTGGGCTGCCCTGCTACATTTATTCTATTTACTGTTTTCAATTCAATAGCAATGATTTATGCATACTTAGGGCCTAAATAGTCAAGCTATTCAGTGGTTAGTTTATAAATTCACAATGACACAGAATCACTAACATCACCACAAAGTAGAACCCAAGGGAAAAACCACAGCCCCATGGAACCACAGCTCCATGTTTACCTCTCCAAAATTCCCTGCCCAAATCCTAGTCCACAATCCATGTAGCACAGCAATGATCCTCACTCGAGAAACAAATGACTATCATGGCATTTTATCTTTTCTTGTTCTCTCCATGCAACCTCCTAAATCATTCAGGCTCCATAGTATTTATGTACGCCTGTTCCCGTTTATCCAAAATCAGTTCATCTCCAAGAATGGCCATTTCTTATCCCTTGCACCATTGCCTCTGATTTAATATATTATTATCTGTGACGCCAGCCATGGACACAGAATGGGCCTTCGAGTAAATGTCAAGAGCATCCATCCTCAATTAAAAGGATAATCATTCAGTGACGGGTAAGATAGATAAAAACGGGTCCACTTGCATCAACTAAAATTTAAGGCACATGGCTCAGAAAGCTTCAGCTATTTTTGGTGACTTTCTGAACAATTTTATATAATAAGCTAATTGGGTAAAATAAGAAAGAAGTAAAAATCACCAATCAAACCATAATGAATGTTTCAACATAAATACATTGATAATTATCATTTATTTTTTAAGAAAGAAACTAATTGTTATCAGACTGCTAATGACAAGAGAGGCCACTTGATTCAGTCCCGGCATTTGTTCACTACAACACCTCTCCAATGAACTCCTTCGACGATATCTTCAATTTCACATTTACCAAATTTTTATTCAGTTTCCTTCAATAGGTGGTAGTGAAAATGCTTTCATCGACTTGCCTTATGATGATGTCAGGATGTTTTAAGTGTATATTAATTTAAGTAGTTTTACCCTTTCAACAGCAAGTGTAATGTACACATTTGTGCATGGCTAAGCCCAATATGTAGCAAACTCAATATATTTCCTTTAATTGGATAGACTAGCCAAGCTGCTAGAACAATTTCCAGCCATTCTTCAAATAATTGCATGAGATCACCGATATAAGCGGTGAAATCTCAGTTAAACTGACACCATTCTCTGACAGGTACACAAAAATGCTGGAGAAACTCAGCGGGTGCAGCAGCATCTATGGAGCGCATGAAACGGGCAACGTTTCGGGCCGAAACCGATTTCTCCAGCATTTTTGTGTACCTTCGATTTTTCAGCATCTGCAGTTCCTTCTTTAACACCATTCTCTGACAATAAGGCATTCCCTCAGTAGTGCACTGAAATTTACTGTATGTTCCACAATGGTGCATTTAGTGACTTTTTGCACACGGGAGTGTTTTCCGCTGAAAATGATAATGTTCTATGATTATTGTTTGCTACCTTTATCTATAGGCTTCTTCTTTTCCAGTTGTTTCATTAGAGTAAGAGGAGAACCTATCTTAAACATGAAAATGCACTTTTTTTCCCCTCAAGTTATGTACAAAAGCCAGGAAGGTTAGATTTAATATCCATCACAGTTGCTGGAAATTACCATTCATAGTATTTAGATCCTCAATTTCCAATAGGGGAAATATCTAACAGATGGGCGGCATGGTGGCGCAGCGGTAAAGTTGCTGCCTTACAGCGTCAGAGACCTGGGATCAATCCTGACTACAGGTGCTTGTCTGTACGGAGTTTGTAGGTTCTCCCTGTGACCTACATGGGTTTTCTCCAGGAACCTTTGGTTCCATCCCACACTACAAAGACTCCAAGTTTGTAGGCTAATTGACTTGGTATAAATGTAAATTGTCCTGAGTGCATGTAGGGTAGTGTCAGTGTGTGGGGATCGCTGGTCAGCACAGACTCAGTGTGCCAAAGGGCCTGTTTCTATGCTGTATCTCTAAACTAAACAGAGTGTTAAGTCCCCTTCTCAGTTGGTCAATCCACCAAAGTTACTTTTGGGCACAAGGTGCAAGTTATAAAATAGTGGAATGCAAAGCAGCGAGTTAGACAAGTAAAATGAAGATTTTTTATTTGACACAGAATCTAGCAAAAATGTTTTGACTATCAACATTAGCTCACATCTGCTACCTGAATCACAGTTACATCAGGCAGAGCATCACTCCAGGTTTTAGTTATACAGGGCCTCCAGAAAAGGGAGGCATCCAACTCAGATGTTCTACAGTGATTCCAATCAATGTCAGATAAGAGAGGAATAATTGTCCCATTGGTTTATAAACAAGTGCATTAAAAAGAACTTATCAGATTTTGAAGAGGCCTGCTTGTAGTTGTCTCGGGTTGACATGCACGATTCTGTTAAGATTACTGCACTGAATTTGGTAAACAAGAAGCATTTAGACTCCCAGAAACATTTTAGCCTCTGATGTATGTTTACAAGTCATCCATTTACACAACCTACATCCATACTCCTTTTTTAAAATGTTGGCTGATAAACACCATAGCCATTCTTTAACCAAGGGCAAGAGACAAACTTGGGGCAGGCAGACTGATGCCTGGTTCCTTAAAGCCCCTGTCCCACTTGGGCGAGCTCCACCGCGACCTCTGGCGAGTTTGCCCGCGACCCATAGTCACAGCAAAGTCGACACGAGGTCGTAGGAGGTCTTCGTCACTCTCCTTCATGATCGAGAGTGGTCTCCGCGTAGTCGAGGCTTCAGCTAGGTCGCGGCGTATTTTTCAAGTTGTTAAAAATTGACCGTGACTAAAAATAGGTCGCCGTGGGAAAAATTGATATTTTTTAGTCATAGGTCTAGTCGAAGCCGGTCGTAGTAGGTCGTGATGCTAGTTGTATGTAGTCGAAGGTGGTCGAAGGTAATAGCTCCGGGGTGAAAAAAAGGGCAGTAGAAAAAAAAAAGATAATTTAAACCGCAGAAGGTCACCTCTTTCACTCCAAGGCATGTTCATTCATAGCTGGAGAGTTTTTTGGAGAGGAGACTTGTGTTTTAGAGATGGCACCAAAAAGGCAGCAGCGCAGGGGGAGGGCACAACCTTAAAAAAAACGGCCATGCAGGTGTTGCCCACCCAGGAGGAGGAGTGGCAGGAGGTGATGCCACAGGAGGAGGTAGCCCTGCATGAGAGACCCCTGGAGGAGGAGACCAAGGTGGTAGTATATGTCCACACCACCACCCCATCCTTCACTGCTCCATTTGAAGGCAGCAAAGCAGCCCTTTCTCCTGTGTCTGACACAGCATCAGAGGCAGATGCCCCATTGGTGTTGAGGGAGGGCTGGAGGAAGGTTATGCCCTACACCTTCACCAGTCAGCAGGAGGGGGACCTTGAGGAATGGTTCCAGCAGAATGCCATCCTGTACGAAAAGGAAAATGAGCGGTACAGGGACATGGACAAGAATGGCATGCTTGCCATCCACTGCCCCAGATGTGTGCTTAAAGTTCCATCTTTTGTCAAAGCCCAGCGCCACTCTCTTCCAGTCATCTGGTGTACTGGGACAGTCCATCACATCATCTAAATTCACCCATTGAGACCTCTTCTTGTGCTTCCTCTTCATCCCTTCTGCCTTTCTTAAAAGGCTGCTGTAGCAAAAGGGCTACTGCAAACAGCAGTAGTTGTATTTTTACTAACATCCTCCAAACTAGTTCCTTCCTTGCTTGCATGGTTCAGAATGATTTTTAAAAAACCTGGGAGGCTTTTTTTAGTGATAAAAAAATGCAGACATGACATCATTTTATCAGGTGATCATTTGAGCTATAGACACTCGTCACTGGTCATTGTTAGTTTTCGGTGTGGTCCTCTGAGGTGGAAGTGGGTCGTGCTCATTCACGGACCAATTTGCCAGAGACCATCTTCGAGTAAAACGTATATGGTCGAAGCCAGTCTTCAACATAGTCGAAGGAGGTCTTCTTCATAGTCGAGGGAGGTCTTCAACACAGTCGTAGGAGGTCGTACGCATAGTCGAGGAAGGTCGTAGGAGGTCGTAGGTCACCGCGACCTTGATTTTTTTTTAGTCGCTTAAGGTCGCCAGAGGTCGCAGTGGAGGTCTCCCAAGTGGGATAGACCCTTAACATGAGCATTTTTCAAGCCGTCCTGTATAACTAAAACCTCATCTAATTGTTATTCCACTTATAACTGAATTCAACAACATTGGAAAGAGTTAACTTGGCGATTTATTCGGCGACTGCCAGCTCCATATCAGGGTCGCCAAAAGATTTTGAACATTTCAAAATGCAGCGGCGACAAAAAAAAGTTGCGACACTTGAAAAAACACCGCGCGTCATACATCATCACACCGCGTCACGGCCACGTCATACGTCATCAGGCCGCGTCACGACACATATTTTTCGGTGACGTGATACGTCAGTCAATGATGCCGGCAGCCGCCGAAAAAAAAATCGGCAAGTGGGACAG
The DNA here is from genome assembly GCA_038087875.1 of Malacoraja senta. Taxonomy (NCBI): domain Eukaryota; kingdom Metazoa; phylum Chordata; class Chondrichthyes; order Rajiformes; family Rajidae; genus Malacoraja; species Malacoraja senta. The sequence continues at coordinate 9,370 of JAXLNO010000753.1, forward strand.
GCCATTTAGTGTTGCTACAAAAATGGTATGAAGTCTTTGTTAATGACGATTGTAAAAGAGTACTAATCCCTTCAGGCAATGGTGAGTAGAAAGGGACAAAGATTCTCCAGGCAACCACAGCAGGGAAGGACGCCTTCGACAGAAGAACTCTATCCATTATCCCACTCCAAAAATGGAAGTGGAAGTACAGAACAAAATATTGATTATCGTTCAATGGTTGCTATAAATATTGCATGCACATTTCCCCTTGCAAACGTAGAATAAATTTAAAGCCCAGGCTATAGTTTCCAATCAGAAGAGAATTCATAGGAAAAGAATGAGCAAATAAGCACAAGTTAGGAGTTATAGGATGATTATCTACATTCTTCTGAAGGCAAACTTGGAATGAGGATCCAGCGATCAATCCACTGCAAAACTCTATGCACAACAGCATTTATTATACCATTATGTATGGTTGGCAAGTATGAAGATGCACCTGTGAAAATCCTGATGGGAAATAAACCAATGAATATGTATCAAGGCCTGGAACTGTTTGCATTCTCCAGATATTGCCCAATGAGTATTTTATAGATGTATAGGAAGGCACTGCAGATGCTGGTTTAAACCGAAGATAGACACAAAAAGCTGGAACAACTCAGCACGACAGGCAGCATCTCTGGAAAGAAGGAATGGTTGACGTTTCGGGTCGAGACCCTTCTTCAGAAAGATGATATCTCTCGTTTCCTTTATCAATAACCCGTCTGAAGAAGGGTCTTGACCAGAAACGTCACCCATTCCTTCTCTCCAGAGATGCCGACTGTCCCGCTGATTATTTTATAGAGTTCTACAGAGTCCTGAATCTTACAATCTATGGCCAACAATGTAAATCTTCTCATCCATCTTATCCATCTGACCTGCTATGGTCAAAGTTCTCTAGACATGCACTTCAAGGTTCCTTGTCCAGAAGTTATTCCTTCTTTCCTTGCCCCAGTCTGCACTAACAAAATGCTGATACTTCCCAAAACAAAACTATATTTGGCCTGATTAGGTTATTGATGTCCCTCTGCAGTCAATAACATTTGACTTCACTATCCACAAAATGACAGCAATACAAATTTCTTAATTATGGCTTTAAAAACCCCCAAATCATTGATTATTAGCACACACAGAATTCAAACACAGAGTCATGCAGATCATTAGCCAACTTTGGATCTAGTTTATCACTTTACTACTGAACTCCTGGTCTTTCACTATTAGACAATAGACAATAGTTGCAGGAGTAAGCCATTTGGCCCTTCGAGCCAGCACCGCCATTCAATGTGATCATGGTTGATCATTCTGATCACTCTGCCATGTATTACTTGATAAAATTTAATGTACAGAGCTTTAATATAGATTCTACCAAAGGCCAGAAATGCCATGTGACCACAAAGGTTGGAAGCCAACGTATATAAAAGCAAATGTGAATATTTTTTACTAAAAATAAATGGGGGGGTTTTCCAATATGCTTTAAGAGAGTTGATAGCAATATTCATTTCTATTGAGCTCTACATAGAGAAAAATATGTCAATGAGATCAATATTAAAATGGCTAGGGCCAAATATGAAAATGGAGTGGGCTAAAAATGTAATGTCCCTCCTTCAACACTGACATCTCTGCTCCTCCCACCCACACACCCTCCCCCTCATCACCTTCCATCTAGAAGGTCCTCCTAAAGACTAACAGGTTTGAATAGAATTTGTGCTATAAGTAGCTTATAGGACGATGATCCATCATTGGCACCAACAGCAAAGAACAATATGCACATCAACACCTTTTTGGCTAAAACAAAGCACTGTCTGTAAGTATCAGCAAACAAGACAGCTAGAAAAGAAAAACTGGAGGAAATCAAAAAAATCTGAGGTGCAAGATCATGGAAGGAAGGATTTGAAAACAGAAGGTAGACTTCACTCTCATGAAGCACAGTATAGTTGATCATCCACAATAAAAAGCATATCCAATAAATATTCATGCCATTGATAAATAAATAAAATACCAAACAGAAAATATCAATATAAATATATTTTTAATACATAATTATGATCAAATGTACCTAAAATTGAAGTTTCATCAATTTAAATAATGTCTATCACAGTAGGTATGTTACAAAACTTACCTTCAGTCGCGCTGTAATTCTGCCACTGGCCGTGTGCGCGATTTTGGCGCCTTTAAGGGGGGGCGGGGTTAAAACACGGGTTTCTCCTCACTTGTCCTGGTTAATATTTTGTTGGAGTACAAGCCTTGGCTGACAAATCGTTCCTAGTGGCGATTTGTGTATTTTTTATTTTTATTAAATCGTCAATGTCAGCGATAGAGTAATTTTAAAATCAGCTCCTGAAGCGTCAACGCCGATAACGGGGACGGATTTCACACACGGGACAGGTAAACGAAAGTGGTTTCTTTAAATGTATAAAAGTGCTTCTTAAGAAGCCTTTAATTCACATTTGTTCATGCGACACGGTGATTTTATTCCCCGAATTAACGGCAGTATTTTTCATGCCAATACGGGGTTAAATTCACCGCAAATGAACGTTCCAAAAGATCGCGTTCCAGAAATCCTCACTCACAAGATGAATTAAATGCCCATTAATTTACAGGTATTAAACATTCAATTCCTTCGATTTGGCCTGTAAATTCATGAAAATTAGATTTAAAAATTATGTTATATTGTGAATTATTGTGTGAATGTTATTTGGACACTTAGGCTATTTAAAAATGTTAATCTATTCTTAAGAAATTGATAGATGTTTAGATCTAGTAATTGAATTTTGTAATTAGCTACAATTAGGTAACTAACTAATTATATGCTTTACTTTCATGTCTTTGAAGTAAGATTGTTTCATATTTGTTTCAGAATGCTTCAATCTATAATAACTGAAAATTTCTTTCAGTTATCATAATTTTTAAGAAAGTTATGGGCTTTTAACTGTCCTCGATCACAGCTTTTGTGTTAAGTCAATGGAAAAGCAATAGGGAACTATTGCAAAGGTTGTGCGAGAATGTTTGCTGATTTGTGGTGTAATATCTATTTGGGAAGATAGTGGAATACCATAGTGGAAACTGGTAGGCGGCTCAGTGGCGCAATGGTAGAGCTACTACCTTGCAGTGCCAGAGATCTGGTTTCAATCCTGACCGGGTGCTGTCTGTGCAGAGTTTGTACATTCTCCCCGTGACCGCGTGGGATTTCTCCGGCTCCAGTTATAATTATAACGTAATTATAGGTTAATTAGCTTCTATAAATTGCCCCTATTGTGTAGGATGCGAAAGTGAGATAACATAGAACTTGTGTGAATGGGTGAAAAATGGTCAACATGGCCTTGGTGGGCTGAATGACCCGTTTCCATGCTGTATCTCTAAATTAAACTAAAGAAGAAATAGTGTCTTCTTCTTTGCAATGATGTAGGCGGATGGAATGAAGTTATTTGGTGATTAGGGTATTATCCTTGGCAGCAATATGTACTGTTGTTGGCACACTGGTGAGATAACATTTCATCACCTTCTGCTCAGAAGCATCTAGTGAGTGTTGTGTTCCTCTTGGCGCTCCAAACCTGTTATTCAACATTGCATAGCCTACAACAATCCATGGGCATTCTAGATACCTTGTGTGCTATCATGGAACATCAAATCCAAAGATAGACATAAAAAGCTGAGTAACTCAGTGGGACAGGCAGCATCTCTGGAGAGAACGAATGGAAGACGTTTCGGGTCGAGATCCTTCTTCAGCATTTCGTCTTCAAATCCAAAATACATCTTTGGCATTTGGTTATTGGTTTTGTACAATAAGGCATAGATTAATCAAGAGTAGTCATCATGGCTTTCAAAACAAGATTATTTCTGAATAATCCAATTAAACTTCTTGGAAGAGGTAACAAAATATGTTGAAGGCAAGGTTGCCGAAATGGTCTATATTTACGTTCAATACGGCTTTTGACAAAGTGCCATATGGTGGAATGGTCGAAAGGTAAAAACCTAATGGATCCAGGGGTATTTGACAAACTATATATGAAATTGATTGAAAGATTGGGGTGGTACAGTGGCGCAGTGGTAGATTTGCTGCCTTACAGTGCCAGAAACCTGGGTACGATCCTGACTACAGGTGCTTGAGTGTATGGAATTTGTAAGTTCTCCCCTGACTGGTGAGGGTTTTCTGTGGGATCTCCGTTTTCCTCCCACACTCCAAGGTTTGTAGGATAATTGGCTTGGTATAATTGTAAATTGTCCCTATTGTGTGCAGGATAATGTTAATATGCAGGGATCGCTGGTCAGAGTGGAATAGGTGGGCTGAAGGGCCTTTTTCCATGTTGTATCTCTAAACTAAAACAAAAACTAAATACAGCATGGAAACAAGCCATACCGCACACTGAATTATCCCGACCATCGATCACCCATTGACACTAATTCTACGTCATTCCACTTTCGCATCCACTCCCTCTATAGAAGTAGCGATTTACAGACCCCCACGTCCTTGGGATATGGGTGAAAGGCGAAGCACCCAGAGGAAACCCACACCTCACAGAGAGAATGTGCAATCTGCACACCCAAGGACAGGAATTAACTTTGGTCTCTGGCGCTGTGAGGCAGCAACTCCACCAGCTGCGTTACTGTGAAGTGTGCCATAAATGAGGGATTTGTTTACAATTTGAAGCCTGCGACTAATAAAGGACTATATGGGTCATTGGTGCACCACTTGCTGTTTGTTATGTACCTTAACAATCTGGAAGTGAAAAAGAGGTTTGATTAATATGTTCGTAAATGACAGGAAAACTGGTAATGCTATTGGTAGAAAGATCATCTCTTATCTGCAAGGAGAATGATAGTAATAAGTCGTAAAGATAAACTGATAACATTAAATATGAGGAGATACATTTGTAGGCGATACAATGGTGCAGCTATAAAGTTGCTGCCTTACAGCACCAGAGAACTGGGTTTGATCCTGACTACAGGCATTGTCTGTACAATCTTCCTGTGACTGCATGGGTTTCCTCCCCCATGCAGGTTTGTAGGTTAATTGGCTTCTGTAAACTGTCCCTAGTGTGTAGGATAGAACTAGTGTACAGGTGATTATTCGTCATTGCAGAATCGTTGGGCCGAAGGGCCTGTTTCCATATTGCATCTCTATACTAAACATTTTTGGAGAACTAACAAGGCTAGAATATACAGAATAAATGGTAGATCCCCAGGATATACTAAGGAAATGAGAGTCTTGGTATAAGACATTGGTGGTAAGACAGCACACTTTACTGCCTTCATTAAATAGGGCATAGCACATAACAGGAAGGAGGTACAGCTTTATTAACCATTAGCTTCTCCATTGGAGAATGGAGTGTGTTTTTGGTCACCATGCTAGAGGGAAGACATAGCTATACTCAAGAATGAATGGAGAAGATTCACCAGGATATTGCCTGGGATTGGGAGCTTTAAATATAAAGGCAGGGGGTGATTAAAATCTGGAACGTACTGCCCCAGGGTGTGGTGGAAACAGATATAGTTGGACAAGTAGTATTTAGGTGAATATTTGCAATGATGTGGCAAGAACAGTCAGGGGTTAAATGCTGGAAAATGGGATGATAGGTACTGGGTAATCAGCACAGACACAAAATGGGCCAAAGGGCACGTTTCCGTGCAGTTCATGAAAAAAATAAATGTTACTGTGTACATTATTCAGCGGGCGTGAGCAGCCAAATTTCTATTCAGCCAACAAGTCTGGTTGGATATGAGATTAGATCAGGGAAGATGGAATGCTGCAGGACAAAGGCACTATGGCAGCTACCCAGGAATCCTGCACGCATCTGCATGTGGATCATATTGTGGTTACGTACCAGCCACAAACTGATGCAGTGAATGATAAGAACACTTGGGTGTTCGGGCGGGGGGGGGGGGGGGGGGGGGGGAGGGGTTAAGAGCCTGTCCCACTTGGTGATTTTTTTCAGCGACTGCCGCCATCATCGAATGACGTAACAGGTCACCGAAAAATTTGCGGCGCGATGACGTATGACGCACGGTGTTTTTTCAAGTGTCGCAACATTTTTTTTGTCGCCGCTGGATTTTGAAATGTTCAAAATCTTTTGGCGACACTGATATGACGCTGCCGTCGCCGAAAAAAATCGCCAAGTGGGACAGGCCCTTTTGGCATCTTAATTACTACATGCAAACAGCTGATGATGTGCTTTCCCAAGGGAAGAGAATCCAAAACACCTGCTCATTCCAAATGCAATCATTGCAGAAACTCTTCAGATCACTGCCTCGCATTTGTTGCCTGCTGCATTAAAGTGTGGCAACCACAGCGATTCTGTAAATAGGATTGAGGGCAAAATTGAAATAAATGTTTGAAGTAATTCAGTCATGGGATTATGGGCACTACTGGCACAAACAGCGTTTATTGCCCATCCTTAATTCCCATTAAGATGGTGAGAGCAAGGAACCTTCTTGAAGTGCCCCAGTCCTTCCCACGAAACTGTTCGGTAGGAAGTTCCACCATTTAGACCCAGCAACAAAACAGCAAAGATATATTACCAAGTCGGGATGGGATGGGACGTCGTCAATTATCATATGGATTTGTATGGTGAGATACAAGTACCATGAAAATCTTGCTTGCAATGACAATGCACATAGATTCAGACAACACAAATAATTTATACAAAAGTTACATAAAAATTCCACAAATTCTGTAAGGAAGTAAAGAGAAAAAGAATGCAAAAACAAGACATTAGTGCAAAACACTACAAAAAAACAAGTCCATGGTGGTGCAAGTGAACCTTCTGAATTTTGTAGTCGGCAAGGCATATCGCCAACTTGGACAATTTTACTTTTTTTTTTAATCAAGCTAATTAATCAAGCCAATTAACCTACAAACCTGTACGTCATTGGAGTGTGGGAGGAAACCGAAGATCTCAGAGAAAACCCACGCATATCACGGGGAGAACGTACAAACTCCGTACAGACAGCACCTGTAGTCGGGATCGAACCCGGGTCTCTGGTGCTGCATTTGGCTGTAAGGCAGCAACTCTACCGCTGTGCCACCGTGACTGCCCGATAGGCCTGATATAGGTATCATTGCAAAAAAGGCACATAGACTCAAGACAACACAGCAAAAAATTAATACACAAGTTACACATATTCTGCAAGACAGTAAAGAGTAAAAGGATGCACAAAAAAAAGATATTGGCGCAAATCAACTTAAAAACAAGTCATAGTGCAGCAAGAGATGGTCTCCAGTTCCGTTACAGAGATAGGATTAGGGTTTTGTTGGTCGGCTCAAGGACCTGATAGTTATAGGAAAGTATTTATGACTTCTGTACTTCCTGCCCAATGGTAGCAGCAAGAGGGTCTAATCTGAATGGCTAGGATCCTTGATTGTTACACTTCCTTCTTGTGACGGCAACTCATGTCGATGGTTTATGTGGTGGGGAGGGCTGTGCTCATAATTGACAGAGAACCTACAAGTCTTAGTGTTTCCATGCACCTGCTGCCCTTGCCCTTCTTTGTGATAGGGGTCATGGGTTTGCGAGATGTTGTTGGATGCTCTAGGTGACTAATTTAGATTTATTTTTATATGTAACAGCTGGTATCAAGTGGTTATCTTTTGACAGAAGGTTTTATATAGCTGTCATTAACAGATGACAGATCTCAACTATTCCTAGACTCCTGTAGTTACGCAAGATTATTTTTGTCCTGTTTATGCTGTGCGTTGGATAGGCTACTGCCAGCTCACCTTCGTTGACCTGGTCATCTGTGGTGCTACACCTTGTTGTGTATACCAACACAGTGCCTTCAGTCTGAAGAAGGGTCTTGACCCAAAACGTCACCCATTCCTTCTTTCCAGAGGTGTTGCCGGATCCTCTGAGTTACTCCAGCATTTTGTGTCCATCTTCGGTGCAAACCAGCATTGGAGATTCCTTCCTATACATTGTTGCTCCTACACTTCCTGTTCATCTTGGTCCTAATGAGATCCAAATAACTTAACTCAAGTAGTACTCTTGCTGACCTGATAAATGTAGTTTATTTTATTGTCATGTGTATTGAGGTACAGTCAAAGCTTTTGTTGCGTGCTAACCAGTCAGCGGAAAGACAATACACAATTACAACCGAGCCATCCACAATATACAGATACATGATTAAGGAAATAATGTTTAAAGTAAAGTAAAGTAAAGTAAGTTTATTTATATAGCGCCTTTCAATCAGATTACTGAAACCAAAGCGCTTTACAGACAATTAACCATATAAATAAAAAATAAAAAGGTAGAATAAAAAAGACACGACACACCACTTAGAGATTCAACATGAACATCCCCCCACAGCAGAGTCGACACTCTCCACCGTGAGGGAAAGGCACCAAAGTGTCCAGTCCTCCTCCTAGTCCACCCGAGATCGGGGCCAGTCTGAGGGCTCCGCAGCCAGTCGCCGCAACGGCAGCCCGATGTTGTAGGCCCCACCCGCCGGGAAGCTGGAACACCGGCATCGGGTGGAAAGTCCTCAACGGCTTGGAAGTGTCTGGAGGGGCCGCTCCCTCCCCGGAGACTGCGACGCCCGTAGTCCTCAGGCCGCGCCGGTTGGAGCTTCGACTCTGACTCCGCGGTGTTTTCGACCCAGCGCCGCCCGCCCGCGGCAGGACGCCTTCAGACCGCAGACCGCAGCTGCTTGATGTTGGTGGTCGGCGGTCACAGCACTCCGGAGCGGCGACCCGGCAAGGCATCGCCCGCTCCGTGTTGGTGTCCCAGCGCTGTGCCACCGAAGCTGTGGTCCCGGCAGGAACGCCGCTCCAGCCCGATGGAAGGCCGCATTGGGAGAGCGAAGATGCGATTCGGAGGAAAACCGCATCTCCGACCAGGTAGGACTGGGGTTAAAACAGTTTCCCCACCCCCCACATAGAAAGAATAGACCTCCAAATAAAAATTATAGACAATAAAAAGGGTTAGAAGACGGACTGCAGGCAGGCAGCCCGCACAACCGGCGCCCACTCCTGCACATCCGCCATCGTGCAAGATAAAGTCCCAAAATGATGATCCGATGCATCATCCTTTAAAAGTGGCCACAGTAACCTGTACCATCAAAGTACACTTCAAAAAGTTGTCAAGTAAACGTCTTGGCTCAAATTGCAGTACTGTGAACTAAATCTTTCGCCCAAGCAGTCAAAAAATGACTATCACATTTTGATCTATTACCATCACCTATTCAGCTCCCTGAATTGCCCTCTTTTTCTTGTCCTGATTTGATTATCAATCTGCAGAAGGCCTTGGACCCTACTGATACACCTTCAATTGTAAAGGACTTGTGAATTCCTGTTACCTAAACTGAAAAGAGCCAATACTGCAATCCAAAACAGATTGAACTGGATTAAAAAATTAGTTTAGAGATACAGCGTTGAAACAAGACCATTCGGCCCATTGAGTCTGTCCTGACCAACGATCACACGCACACTAGTGTATAAAAGTGTGAAATTCAGGATCTTCCAACTCTTATTTTGCCTTTAAACAAAATGTCGCAGAGTCTAGATGAGAAGAATTTGAAAAGTACATTGCCATAACTCTGACAGATCACAGTTGTAAACCAGCAAAGCTTTTTTTTTGCGTAACAGATAAAAGTGACACAAGCAACTGCTGGTACACTTCTTTTCAGCTTGGACATGTTGTTTCAGACATGAACTATATGCTACGTGTTAAATTTAATGTTCCAAACAGATTACTTCAAACTTCAGTGTTTCTTCAAAAGACAACCACTGGGACTGCCCAGAACTTAGTATATAACCTGATGCCATATAATAGCCGTGTGATAGGTTTCATTGTTTACCATTGCTTGTCCTTTGACAACAGCTTTTGTAATTCACAAACATGTCACGGGCAGCGATCCAGCCAAATATCATAGTTATACGAGAAGCAAGGAAATATTATGCAAGTCCACAGGAAGTTCGAGGAGACAGTCTTCTGGGCCGGCTTGTTGAATAGTCCGTGTGAACTTGTGTTGACAGGCAAGAGTTCAACCACATGGGCCAAATCAGTGGCAGTCATTCCCACTGTGGGGAAGAGGGTTTATGCTGCACGCAGCAAGTAGGCAATAATCCTTTCTGTGCTCAATCAACAGGCATGCAGCCTCCCTGCTTTTAAATTCTAATGTGCTCATTACCACAACACTGATTAACTACTTAAGTGACCGTGGGTACATTGTCACAAAGGGGAGCATCTGTTCCGTTATGTTTCTCAACTGAACTTCTAACCTCAACCAAGATTAAAAATACGCACACGATGTTCTTTTACATATTTCTTGGACGTAACAGCGACTGCATTCTTGTGGAATCCATCTTTGTTCAAATGGAACCTTTACTTTCCTTTATATTTCAAACAGGTCAAGAAAACAAAATTCAACGCTTTCAATGGGGAATTTTATGGGCTTCCTTCCTTTCTTGAAAACAAATTTTCCGTATGAAACATGGCCTAAATATTTGAAAATCGATACGGCACAAGGATTTTTGCAAATGGTCATTAAACTTTTATACTTCATATTTTCAAAATCAAAATTCCAAAATCAAAGATAGAACAGTAAATGAAAAGGGAGTAACTTAATGCTAATCATGCGTCTATCTTCAGAATAGATCAGCATCTGCAGTTCTCTTCTACACAACACATGGGATGTAGACATCCCATAGCCCTTCTGCCAATTGCAAGGGACATGTTAGGAAATGTGGTGACATTTCCCATGGCGAATACACTTCAACTGTGCTCAAGCCTGCAATAATTCAGAAGAAAGCCCATTTGAATCCATTCATCATGATGGCATTTTAATACAGTGTTCTCAAAACCAGAGATCATTACTGCCTTGAAGGCATCAGATGTTTAGGAAGGCCACCATCACCAAGCTGCACACCAGAGTTGAAAACATATTGCAGATCCTCGTGCATCGCCGAGTCAAAATCCTAGTGCTGGGCAACACAGTGGCGCAGCAGTATAGTTGCTGCCTTTTAGCGCCAGAGACCCAGGTTCAGGTCGGCATGGAGTTTACACATTCTCTCTGACCGTGTGGGTTTCCCCTGGGTGCTCTCTGTTTCCCATCACATTCTAAAGATGTGCAGGTTTGTAGGTTAATTGACTTCTGTAAATTGTACCTAGTGTGCAGGATAGAGCTAGTGTATGGGTGATCGTTGGTCAGCGCGGACTCAGTGGGTCAAAGGGTCTGCTTCAACTGTATCTCTAAACAAAAAACTAAACTGTCTTTTGAGATTGCATTAGTCCACGTTCTTGAATTAGTGCATTCGGTTTAGTGAAGGTACGTAGTGAAGTTATTAAATCTCAAATATCATGCATAATCAATACTATGAATCATGCACATCATCAATTCCAAAGGCAAAACTTTTTTTTTTCAAAATGCAGAAGTCTAGAGTTTCTATTGCCCACCAGGGTGATGCAGATTAATTTAAAACCCAATTGGAAACATAGCGCAAGCATAGCCTTCATCTTGAAATTGTGCAGTTCTCGAGAGCTGGACGAGTTTGAAAGGGACGGCGAGGGAGATTTTAGTGATTTTTCTAACTGTGGTTTATGAACTGCAAAAGCCTGGGATTCCGGGGGGAGGTTTTATCCAGAGGTTTAAGGCTTTTTGCTACCAGATCAACTGCTAGAAGTGTGCTGGGATAATAATAGGATTAATATCCAATACTGGAAATCTGCCAGACTGGCACCATCAAAGTTCAAGGATGCAAGAATTTTTCTGCATGCACTTTCCTCCAGCAGTATGACTAAATATGATCATCCCACAGATATCTTTGACCCTCCCTGGAGTTCATTGTCATCAGCAATGACACCATGATTGGCTAACCATGATTATCAAACCAGAAGTTCTATTCTTCCTTCTGCATTAATCACTCAGCACCTTTGAAATGCTACCATGGATCATCTATGACCTAATAAAAGGGGTCAAAGTGAATGAACTTCAAAACTGATAAGAAATAAACAGGAATGTACCCATTGTCTTGGATAAAGGGCTAAAAGACTAAACTGATAAAAACAATTGAATCACTTTGCTATGTTCCCACAAGGAGAAAATATCTAGCATTGATTCAAACCAATGTAACAAGCTCTAGCCTCAAACTAACCACTATATAAATTGCAAAAGATTAAGTATTTATAAAATTAAACACTTCAAAATATTTAGAAAATACCTCCCAGATTTGATGCTCTGGTGTTCACATAATCAAGGTTCAAATGCTGCTCCATAATACAAGCATGGCGTGATTAGTTGTGGATTGAACCAAGATTGTTCTAGATTGTGTAAGAAGGAACTGAAGTTGCTGGTTTAAACCAAAGACAGACTCAAAAAGCAGGACAGTCAGCATCTCTGGAGAGAAGGAATAGGTGCCGTTTCGGGTCGAGACCTTTCTTCAGACTGATGTTTGATAACTGCTTTCAGGTGGTGACTTTAACAAGATTTCTGTCTGCAGCACCTAAAGTGAGCAGCTCAAAACTTTAGGATCACATGTCCCGCAAGGCTCAGTGCTGGGACCCCAGCTATTTACAATATATATTAATGATCTGGATGAGGGAATTGAAGGCAATATCTCCAAGTTTGCGGATGACACTAAGCTGTGGGGCAGTGTTAGCTGTGAGGAGGATGCTAGGAGACTGCAAGGTGACTTGGATAGGCTGGGTGAGTGGGCACATGTTTGGCAGATGCAGTATAATGTGGATAAATGTGAGGTTATCCATTTTGGTGGCAAAAACAGGAAAGCAGACTATTATCTAAATGGTGGCCGACTAGGAAAAAGGGGAGATGCAGCGAGACCTGGGTGTCATGGTACACCAGTCATTGAAAGTAGGCATGCAGGTGCAGCAGGCAGTGAAGAAAGTAAATGGTATGTTAGCTTTCATAGCAAAAGGATTTGAGTATAGGAGCAGGGAGGTTCTACTGCAGTTGTACAGGGAGTGCAGAGAAGGTTCACCAGACTGATTCCTGGGATGTCAGGACTGTCTTATGAAGAAAGACTGGATAGACTTGGTTTATACTCTCTAGAATTTAGGAGATTGAGAGGGAATCTTATAGAAACTTACAAAATTCTTAAGGGGTTGGACAGGCTAGATGCAGGAAGATTGCTCCCGATGTAGGGGATGTCCAGGACAAGGGGTCGCAGCTTAAGGATAAGGGGGAAATCCTTTAAAACTGAGATGAGAAGAACTTTTTTCACACAGAGAGTGGTGAATCTCTGGAACTCTCTGCCACAGAGGGTAGTTGAGGCCAGTTCATTGGCTATATTTAAGAGGGAGTTAGATGTGGCCCTTGTGGCTAAGGGGATCAGAGGGTATGGAGAGAAGGCAGGTACGGGATACTGAGTTGGATGATCAGCCATGATCATATTGAATGGCGGTGCAGGCTCGAAGGGCCGAATGGCCTACTCCTGCACCTAATTTCTATGTTTCTATGTCCCTCCATCATAACAAGTCAGATAAAATTGCCTAAAACGTTTTAGACAGAGGAACTGAAGAAATTCACAGCTGTAGCTGTTCATTCTTCAACTTCAGATCAGCATTTGAGGAAGTTAAAGCCCTGTCCCACTGTACGAGTTCATTCAAGAGAACTCCCGAGTTAAAACAAATCAAACTCGTGGAAGCACGTAGAATCTACGTAGCGGGTACGTCGGGGCTTGGGGACGTCTCTTAGCGACTCGCTAACGGCAGGTACTCGGGAAACGCGGTAAGCTCGGGAAGACTCGTGAAGATTTTTCAACATGTTGAAAAATGTCCACGAGAGCCCCAAGTACCTGCGAGCGGCCATTACTGTAAATCTCCGAATTCGAATCAGAGCAAACTCGGGAGAACTCTTGAATGAACTCGTACAGTGGGACAGGGCTTTAAAAAAAAGCCAGCTTCTTAACACAGAAATTCCATTACAGCTTGTAAAGTAAACAATTATCAGGTCATAACAACTAGATAACTCTGCAATCTTGGAAACTTGCACTGTGAACTTTAGACCTAGCCTATCAAGACTAATTTAGATGGTCTTGGTGCTTTCTACCAGATGAGAAATAAGCTGGAAACGTTCATGCTTTATTCTAATTGATTGAACAAGTGCATATGCACCATTTGCAGGCCTATTCTACAATTATTGATCATATGGCATCAAAGTTATGTGTTAAAGATGGTTAAGTTTATAATTATTTCCTCATTTGCGAAGTCTGGAAAAGGAATGTGCACTATTAACAAATCATACCAGTGTTCCTATATCAGTCTTGACCAGAATAGGCCTTTAAGCTACTAAATATGGCAGCCTGTTTGGAGGTATTGCAGCTCTTCCATTTGCCAAATATAAATATCGTAAATAATATTGATGCTATGCATAATATTTTTAAATTTCTTTGTACCCTTCATTCTTTAACCTTGGCTGACTGAAGCTGCCTCCAATTCAAAACAACGGCAGGAAAAAACTTTCTATTCTGCCCAGAGGTTCTTCAAAATCCAGATCAAGAATTATTTGCATTCACAGATACACACCCTCTCTCTAACATAGAACATAGAGCAGTACAGCAGAGGAATAGGCCCTTCGGCCCACGGTGTCTGTGCCGAACATGATGTCTAAACAAATTAATCTCATCTGCCAGCACATGATCCATATCCCTCCATCTGAACTATCTGGGCTGTGAGTAACTGGAACCAGCGCAATAGACCAGGGGTAGAATTTGTTAAGGTACCCACAGTGCAGCAGACTGTGCACCGACTCAAACACACCAGAAATAATTGGGGGGGGGGGGGGAGAATTCACAGCTGCTGAGAAATAAAAAGAAAAAATACAAAAGGAATCAATGGATACTTTTAACAACAATGCTGATCCATTTCCTCCCTAGCCAAGGACAAGTCGGACGTCTATCAGACCCCGAGACCAACCCTTTCATGACGCTTTCTATGTAGGTAAATATTGAAAAGGAATAGGACATTCACTCATCAAACAAGTTCGGGGAAGGAAAAACAGGAAGCAAGCTATACTACAAAAGATCTCATTGTCATAACTTATGATGACTTGATATTATCATAACTTGTGTGATCTGCCTGGCTAAGGAAGATTATTTTTAAAATGCACCACAATAAAATATTTTTAAACAATGTGTCATTTCCTCAGCAGGAAAAACTGTATTGATATACCTTTGGTTCTGCCATAGAAATGACCCGCAGAAACAATCTTGATTGTCATGTTAAGCAAATAAAATTAGACGTAAACATTACACAGCCATAAGTTTCTACATCTCGCTTCTAATTTTGCAGTTGTTTTGAATCTAATCATCGAAATATGCAAGATGCAAAACTGAATTGGTTAATTAAATTTAGCAAGCTCACCATTGGTGATGATATATTGAGGTCTACAATTTATTTTTTTAGTACAAAAATATAATCGAATGACGATGTTGAGCTAAGAAATAGATAAATAGGTAAATAAATAAGACATAGATGATATCAAATTTCTTAAGCAGCTCATTTTGAAGAAATGCAATTTGAAGAAGGCACGCTGAATGTTGTTCAAAGAAAACAAACGAGTAAAATGCTGAGATTAAGCCCATGCAGTAACTTGGGCAAGCCAAATTCGGGTTCTTATTCAACCAATGGATTTTTGCAAAAGTAACTCAAACAGCAGACATCAGAAATAAGGGTCCTGTCTGCTTTGCACAACTCCCTCACGAGTACAATTTCTCAGCTCCTGATGCATATACCATTCTGCATAAAAGTTTCAAGAAAGCACCTTTCATATGGTGCTGCAGGTATTGCAGGCGTGTCACAGCTCCAGCAACATGGTTTTCAGCCTTGCATCGAGTGCTGTTACCGTGGAATTTGCACGTTCTCCAATTCCCCCAGATGATCTGGTTTTGTCCCACAATACCAAAACATGCATTATTAAATTAACTGCCCCTCTAAATTACCTCCAGTGCAAATGAATAGTGGGAGAATTGGATTATTGTTGGGCATGTACGAGATAATTTGTTATAGAAAAATAAGTGGAGGAATGGTAGTGATGGTTGATCTAAGAGCCAGCTTGGACTCGAAGGGCAAATATGTCATAAGGAAATATGAACTATGAAAATTAGATTCAGAGAAAACAACAGAGAGTTGAACTTATCAGAATGGGCTTGATCAGAACGGAGAATGTAATCAACGGTCGTAATGTATTTCCAGAGCCTCACCTTTTGATGAGGTCGGCACATAAAGTTGTTATTCCACTTGACAATCTCACAGCACTGAGAATAATACATTACCGTAGAGAAGAAACTGGTTAAAGTCAAAAGAGTCAGGTATAATGGATCATTTTCAGGATGGCAATATGACACTGGAGCAGGTGCTACAATGTTCACTGCCAGATCATCAACCATTTACACAAAAGAACGGAGCAAAATATTAAGCTGTGGCAGATGATGCAAAAAATAGAGGAAAACTAAGATGCAATGATACAAAAGGTCTGCTAGGGGATATAGATTGATTTAGTGAGTGGGCAAGTTCCAGATGGGATGTGTGAAAATTGTCCACTTTGATTAGAAAAACAAAAATAATTAGTGAATGTTGAATGGAGGGCGACTCTAAAATGTGCAAACAGAGAGAGATGTGGAACTCCTCATACATAAAGACAGGAAGTTAACATACAGGTACAGTAAGTAACTGGAACCTTGACCTTTACTGCAAGAGGGAAGCAGAGTTAATGTACAGAAGAAGCCTTGCTACAACTAAGACATTATATGAACATCCTAAATCTAAAACCCAAAAACATTCCAGCAAAGTTCACACACAGGAAGATTCATATGCATGCAGTTAATTCAACCATTCATTTCACATTTACAGAATACAACTTGTTTTTGTTGAAAATATTTAAGATTTACAAAAAAAACTTAGACACATCATGTAATTTTATCAGAATCTCAGAATTATAGTATCCAAAATTAAATGAAAAACGTTTCTTGCATCCCACATCCCCAAAACAACAAACTTTTTTTTGGATAAGGGCACTCTGAAGAAAAATCCAAAATTGAACGTACACACGCACCTTTAGTTGGATGCTACATCCGATTACAGAATGCTTTTGCTACTAAATCAGATTCAGTTTAATTTCTAAATCACTATTTCCAGGACAAATCTTTAGGAAATTATACTGACTGACAGTTTTCAATGACTAATGATATTTTAATTAAAAACAATCTTAAATGCCTTGAGGCAATATTGCTGTGGAAAGGGTGGCTACCCTTAAGTGTTTCTGCAAGGAATAAAAAAACATCTCTATTACTGTTTTCCTTCCCCGTCACCTTTCAACTGATCAATTGCGGCCAAACACTGAAAAATATTTACTCACCTAATTGCCCATAAAGAGCAAATTACTTTATATTTCTCATTTCAACATGGTACAGATTCAAGAAAGGACAGAGTGTGTCAATAAGGCTACCAGAAATGCAAGGGGGATCCTGGTTTCAATGAGCAGGTGCACGTCAGGACAATGAAAGGATGACAAAAAAAATTAAAGCGTGGCTACTTTCAACGAAACTTTCAGGAAACAATAGGCCTCCTAAGCCTCTGCACAACATGCACATAATGAAAACTTTTGTACCTCTGAGATTCTGCAGCAGGATTCTCATAGCGCAGCGAGTTGCCATTACAGTTCTCACCTGCTAGTGGTGCAACAGAAGTTGTTATGAGTTTGTTAAATGGCCGAGCCTCCACGTAGAAACAGTAATGGAAATGGCCATGACTCTCTTGCTGGAATAAATGGGCTCCAGGTTCTGTGCAAAGCCCTGTGCCAGGTTGGCACTTGGTTACTCCAAACATCTCATGACTAAGTTAAAAGGTTCTGGCAAGTTTCCCAATGCACCAAGCATATAATTGTGTCTTTTAGTCATTTCTATCATTGTGTCTTTTAGTCATGTCTATCAAAGTCCTGATCAAAATCCAATGCAATAGAACTTACATGTGATCACATTTAGTGGAGCTCTCCAAATCTCTGCAAATTAGCACCTACGTTGTCCATTTTACAAAGGGATCTGTGTAGGAAGGAACTCCAGATGCTGGTTTGCACCGAAGATAAACACAAAATGCTGGAGTAACTCAGCAGGCAAGGCAGCATCTCTGGGTAGAAGGAATGGGTTCATGCATTGCTTCCCCCATTCTTTCTATCCAGAGATGATGCCTGACCCACTGAGTTACTCCAGCATTTTGTGTCTCTTAAAGGGATCTAATGGTTCATAGTTACTAATGCTTTCTGTCTCATTAAATGCAGGTCAAATGTCTATGCTGTCCTCTAAATATCTATATTTCAGTATCTAGAAGCAAGTTTGAAATGAAATAACAGTCCATCGTGATTCTCTTCCATCAGTACTACCATATCCTGGCCAATTTGCAATTCTTAGTATTTACAAAGGAAAACTATAAAAGGAGGTAGAACAGGAAGATTAAGAAAATGGGAGGAATGTGCTTACATTTATTTGTAAGTTGTAAATAAAAGGCCCACTGCACCAACACTATTAAAAATAACTCCAGAACAAAGTATGACATGAACTTACAACATTGCATCCAGGTCCCAGGTGACCAACTTTTTGTCTTGACAACGGTAGGTATCCGCTCCCATGGTCTAGTAGGCATGTGTCAGAAGGGCTTCCCAGACAACAATCTTATTGAACATTTCTTTCAAGATCTCCAGTGCCTTGGATTCCACACTCCGCCCATCTACTGTCATTTGTGAATGTTTCCCAGGTCAGAATCACTTTCTCCCTGATCACTGGTACTTTAGCCAGGTTCAGGCACAGCAGCTTTTAGAGGTTCAAACTAGTTGTAAGTGAAGTGAGCCAGTACTAATGTTCTGGCTCTGCAAGTGTACAGCTCCACAATGCAGTAACTGTACAAATGATTGGGCAGCACAAGTTGTATTGATACGTGCATTGCTTGCTTTCAGCGGGTACAGGTTAACCAAGCATCACCACTACAGTGTCCCTTTACAGGGTCGATCAATCTAGGCTGCAGTTTCAATAGTATGAGAGTGCCGCTCCATAGAATATTTCCAAAGAGTGAAGTTTCTTCAAATAATTTGAGAAATGTTGTGTTAGATCAGGGCTTACTTTGTTTATTTGACATTTTAAGCATTTAATCAAGCAAAAGAAACAAAATAATATGACTGAAGTACCCAATAACCATTTACTTCAAAGCCGTTAAGCAAGGCGAAATATATATTCGATTGTAAAACTACGAAATGATTGCTTAAGTGGAGGAAGTGTTACGTTCAATCAATGGTTAAAAATACTTCCCTTTTAAAAACAACATACCAAATCTAATGTTTATAACATACCAAGACTCAGTGACACCAATCAACAGGGGAAAAAATAATGACGTTTGGGGAAATTGAACAAGACCTGCCCAATTCTTTGGTTCTATCTTGCTGTACACAATGAAATCCAATGCAAAAATCTGCAGGAATCAGATAGCAATCTTTTCTACCCAGAAGCTTGAATAATTAAACATGGTAGGCTCCTGAATATTGTTGTCTAGATCCTTTGAAGGGAACACCCTAAACATTCTACAAATCAAAGTAAAATGCTGACCAAAAATTGCCAGAGGTTACGAGCAGGGCAATTCTTTTATTAAAAGATCCGACTTCAAAATTCAACTAAACCAACTGTGCTTGTCCAAACAAAACATTAGTTTTTACAGTCGTGGATATGCAAGTCAGCTGTGCCCACATGCTAGCTAATGTGCAAGCGCAATTAAGCTAATTCATTGATTATTTTCACAAATTTCTTTTAATTGAACAAAATGACATTCTTGCTGTCAAAGCAACTGATGGAAATGATACTCGTTGATATTTATGAGTAACTTCAGATTTAAATAGTCAAAAGTCTCTTCAAATGTTGTTCTTCAGCAGTGCTTACGGTAGGAAGACTTGCTTCCGTAAAGGACCTGTGGGTTCCGAGGTGACTGATATATGCTGTGTGGGACCAGCACACTCAGAAGGGGGAGGAGGTTCTGCAGGGAAGCTGGTGTTTGACATTGCTTTAAACCTTAGGGCTCTATCCGCTTCACCTTCATGTGCTCTCAGAGGGATTCAATATGGTCTGGTCCTTCCTGGACATTTCTCAGCAGTTTGAACATTACCAAACAGGAGACTCATGAGTCAGTAAGGGATATTACATAACAATTGCTCCTTGCCCTCTTCCACACACTTCCCAAGGAAAATTTGAGGAAATGCTTCCCCCTCCCTCCTAAAGCACCTCTTACACAACACTCAGAGCAGTGCTTGTTCCAAGTCTGGTCTGTAGATTTTAGAGATACAGCATAGAAACAGGCCCAACGATTCCGTGCCGTCTAGCGATCACCCCGTACACTAGCACTATCCTACACACTGGGACAATTTACTAATTTACCAAAGGCAATTAACCTGCAAACCGGTGCGTCTTTGGAGTGTGGGAGGAAACAGGAGCACCCAGGGAATTCCCCATGCGGGCACAGGGAGAACATACAAACTCCGTACAGACAGCACCCGTAGTCAGGATCGAACTCGGCTCCCTGGCACTGTAAGGCAGCAACTCTACCGCTGCACCACTGTGCTGCCCTGGTGCTGGACAGTATATATGGTGGCCTGACTGGTCATTATCAGAACCAGATGCTCGCCTGGGAGAGGACACTGACGTTGATTCTTGTGCCCTATCTATGCGTTTGGAGAATTCGTGAGGAGGTGGGGTTATTGACCACTGAAAATTGCTTGAATCTCCAAGATACACAGTAAAATGAGGCTCACTGCTGCTCAATAGGCATTTATAATTGATAACGGGATTGAGTTCCTGGTCTTTAAACACCTTAATCCTCAGACCGCTGAAGGCTGTGTCTGAGTTGTATCATTCCACTCTGAGGAAACAGTATTTTTTCATTTACCATAGCACTGAAATGCACTGAATGGCGCAAAATTCCTGTATATCATGATAGCATCAAACTAAACTCATCAAATAATTTTCCGCCGATTTTCACTTCAGCATAACTACCTTGCTGATGGCATGTCTTAACTATTATAAATAATTTCCATTTATAATCTCAGGGACTGAAAATTAACTACATTACCACAAACATGTTGTTCTATTCCTTTAGAACGTAACTGTAGCAGATTTAAGCATTTAATTTGCAATTTATTTCTCCTTTCCCTTCTCTTTTAAATCAATCACTCTCAATGCCCACTTTAATAAGATCTCATCCCATCGTTAATTTAAGATATGATGCCTTTTTAAAAAAAATTGCTGCATCAATAATTCTGCATTAGATAAGAATGCACTTGCATTGTCAACCCTCTTTAGTCTCAAATTAATTTGGCATTTTGCTCTAATTTTGAAAATCACAGTAATTTGTCTCAATACTTCAACTTCCTTCTTTCTCTCTGGGATGTTTTAAGAACATAAAACATGCAACACTGAAACAAGCTCTTTAGCCCAAGTTGCCGACCATGGTGGCAATTTAACTAACCCCATCTGCCTGCACAGAGTCTGTATCTCTCTATTCCCGGCCAGTTTATTTGTCTAAATATCTCCCAAACTTTTGCTTCTAGCAGCTCATTTGGCAGCATGTGCCAGACACCCACCACCCTGTAAAAAAAAGTTGTCTTGCAAATATCCTTTAAACTCAACCTACTCATCTTAAACATATGTCCTCTAGAATTTGAAATGTCCACCCTGGGAAAGAGACTGACTAGCTACCCCGTCTATGCTTTTCATTATTTTTATATATTTGTTTCAGATCATCCTTCAGCCTCCAAATGCCTCAGAGAAAGTTTGTCCAACCTCTCCTTTTGGAGAATAAACTCAAGTCCAGGCAACTTCTTGGTGAACCTCTTCTTCGCCTTATCCACAGCTTCAACATTCATAGAGGGGCTATCAGGACAGTGCATACTGCTCCAAATATACACCAAAAGTTTTAGACAGCTACACATTTTCTTGCTAACTTTTATATTTGTGTGCTGACCAATGAAAGCAAGTACATCACAGGCATTCTTTACCATCCTATCCACTTGTGCTGCAAATTTCATAGAGCTATGGATTTGCCCAAAATCTCTCTGTACATTAATGCTCCTCCAGGTCCCATCATTTACTGCATAATTTCCTCTTACATTTGACTCCCCAAAGAGCATCACAGCACCACTTGTCCAGATTAAACACTGTCTGCCATTTCTCCGCCCATATTTCCGATTGACTAATATCATGCAGTATCCCTTGACAACCTTCAGCATTATCCCCAACTCCAACTACAAACTTGATCAGACCATTTACATTTTCATCCAAAATATTACTATACATTAGAAATGGGAGTTTCCCTTGTTGATCCTTGCGGGACATTGGTCACAGGCCTCCAGTTATCAAAAAAAGCCCTGTCCCCACCCCCCCTTATGCCTTCGATGACAAAGGGGATGTGTAACCAACCTACCAACTCACCATGGATACTGTGTGACACAATCTTCTGGACCAGCTGACTATGGAGGCCCTTGTCAAATGCTTTTATGTCCCTCGTTTATTGAATGGTCACTTCCCCTCATTCCCTTTGTGCCATTACACAGATCTGTCCTCAAAGTCTTTGCAATGTCCAAACGTATTACTTCAAGGGCTTCACAACTGATGCCTTCAAATGCCATTCCCATTTCTTACTGGCTACTTGCTTTAAAAGACCCAATGTTTTTTATCCCCTACTTCTACTTCCTTTGTCAATTTTAAGTAAATTATGAATAAATAATAGTTAGTGTTTGAACTGCTATGAGTTGATTGATTTTACAAACTCACTGGACTATCACTAACATTACCAATGGCTTATATTTCAGTCAAATTCTGAATCTTTACTGTTAGTGCAAGCTTCAATTATTGCACTTCCATTAATGGAACACGCAAGCATGCCTATTAGCAAAATCTGCCACAAAAAACATTCACTTAGGGCCATTATCGCAGGAACTGTAAAGTAAATTCAAGTGGTACAACTGAATATGGCATTATTGATTGTCAGGCAAATATTTACAAGGTAGAAGTCCAAGTGACAGTCATGGTTAACTATGCGCCAGTGCAGGAAGACCCATATTATTAGCAATCTTGACTTGGCTTCAATATTCTTTATACTTAAAATATATACTTTCGCAACTTTAGCTTTGCGATCACTTAATGAGCACCAAAGATTCAGGTACCCAAAAGTCAAAGGGTCATCCATCACATATGAACCTGTAGTTCAGTGATACCTTTATTAGTAAGGCAATCAAAAGTATGTAAACCCCACAAGGTCTGCCAAAATAAATTTGCACACGAGTTGCTGGAAGCCTGGATTCTTCCTTCCTTTTCAAGTGTTAACTAGCTTGCATTTCCGAAATGCTTAGTTTAGTTTCCAAAATCAATACCTGCTTCATTAATCATATAATATTTCCTAGGTCACACTCCAATAAATCAAATCCATTTCTAACAAAACCTAAATCCTGAACGGATCCAAATGGCACACACACTCAAAACTATACAGTTGCAGAGAGATCCATAACATTGTTCTCCAGAAATATAAAATGTATACAAAATCCAGGAACCTGCATCAGCCAACATTCCCATTGTAATTAAATGTGCCTTACATTCATGGGTACAAACAAGACGCACAAACAAGTTTGCAATTCCAGCTGCCTTACATTAAAGAGGTCCAGAATAACATATTCTTAAATCCTCTTCCTCTTTATCCACCTGCCCAAACACAAACCTCAGGAACTCTTTGCTTATTCTTAGTAAGTGAACAACATTTTCAAAAAAAAAATTCCGAATGTGCCATGCAGGTATGTAGCAACTAGCAGAAGATGTAATATCACAAAATAAAAGATCAGGACAATAGAATTGTTTTCACATTTTGATCAGCGAACTGGACCAAATAAACAGAACATCATATCAATTCCTTATTGCGAATGTGGAGTTGGTCATTAATGTTACATATCCTCCATCTAGTATTTCCAGCAAAAACAGAAATGTTTTCATGTCCCTGCATATATCACCTTTGCAAGAGGAATGACAATCACAAAATAAACAGCTTTGCCAAATCCTTTTCCCTCCATACCCTCAGCAAGGAAATAACAATTAAATACTCTAAAAAAATAAGGTTATCAACCCGAAGAGCCACTACTATGGGATTGAGATATCAACAGTCAGTATTCATCGCATCTGTGAAAAATATAAACCAAGATTCTCAAAAAAGTTACTGGAATTTACTGACCAAGAAATGGAAATGCAGTACATTCGTCGAGCAAAAGTTGAGAAAAGCGCCTTTATGTAAAACCACATTTACTCTGGAGGATTAAAAACTCTTCACAAACACCTATCCTCAATTCTCTCTCGCACACCTGTAGTTGAGGAAACACCGGAATCACTCTCCGGTTTGTGCATCCAGATTATTTACTCGACTAAAAGCAAACACGACTGCATGTTAAAAAAATATAGAAAAACCTGAACATTATAAATTAAGAAAGTTCTCCATTGAGAACGGAGATGAGGAAAAACATTTTCTCCCAGAGAGTTGCGAAACTGTGGAATTCGCTGCCGCAGAACGCAGTGGAGGCCAATTCTCTGGATGCTTTCAAGATAAGTTAGCGGAGTCAAGGGATATGGGGAGAAGGCAGGAACGGGGTACTGATTGTGGATGCCGATTCGGATCCATTTCGGAAATACTGATCAAAGTGTATGGCGGTGCTGGCTCGAAGGGCCGAATGGCCTACTCCTGCACCTATTGTCACGTTCCGACAGAATACAGGTTACAACTGCAATGGGCCACTTCGGCACCAATTTCGTTACCTTTCGTTTTCCCTAGTGCACTTCTTACCACACGATCAGGTTCGACGAATTTACACTTAATTCACGAAATAACAAGCAATTATGCGTAACTCGGAAAGCAATGAAACAGTTACTTCCATCTTACATAACGTGTACAGGTGCCCCGTTTATGAATAAAGAGGGTTAAATGAAGAAATATTTCCAACTTTTAACTCATGTTATATAAACTTTAGGATCTCCCAGAAAAGATTAACAACATCTTTCGTCCCACCTCACCTCCTTCCCATCATTTCGGGAATGTCGTTCTAAGAGGGGAACCTGTTCATCCTTGCTTGTCACTGCTTTTCACAAAATGTCCCCTGGAAGATCACTCCAGTTTGTTTTGTTTTGCTCTACACGCGCTGATCTGGTTTCAAGCCTTCGTTTGAATAAGGATGCTCGAAACGTGAGCCGATTGGAAATCACATCCTTCAAACTGTACCCAAGCGAGTCCAGCAGCGCTGAACTTGCGTTGCGATTCTGGACAGCGCTCCACAGGTTATTCACGCCGGACAACTGTCTCTTTACATGAAGTTGTTGCAAGGTTTTTAAACAATCGTGCATTAGCTTATTGAAATCCCACCCCTCTTTATACACCACTGTAGTCAGTCAATGAAATAACGACGAAGAGCAGAAAGCTGTATTACTCTTTCAATATTCAAATATGTAATTGGACTTATTATCTATCTACCAGCCTACAATGGCCTGTTTCTTTTATCATCGTAACTTTTTGGCATATCTTTCATTCATTTGTTCTATATCTCTCGTTTCACTTCCCCCTGACTGGTCTGAAGAACGGTCTCGACACTACACGTCACCCATTCCTTCTCTCCAGAGATGCTGCCTGTCCCTCTGAGTTACTCCAGCATTTTGTGTCTATCTTCGGTTTAAAGCAGTTCCTTCCTACATTTATTATCTATCTACTTTGGTAGCAATAAGTTGCGCGATGGTAGCGCGGTTTACAAAGCGAAGCGTATGCTGAATCCGGTTATATGCGAAGATGTTTACAATGCAAATGAAGGTTTACAGCATTTTACCTGCTGATCTGAAAATGGAGATCGAAGGTAGACAAATGCTGGAGAAACTCAGCGGGTGAGGCAGCATCTATGGAGCGAAGGAATAGGTGACATTTCGGGTCGAGATCCTTCTTCGAACTTCTTCTTGAAAATGGAGACCAGTTACTTTTCTTTTGTCAATTATTTCCTGCAAGATTATTTTGCCATCATTTCACAAATTTACAAAAGGTTCATTTCTACAGTACGGTTGATTTGAAGTTTAGGAACGGCCCACAGATAAAGTAAACGTTAATTGGGGTTAAATTCCTAGAGGAAAAGAAAAGTATTACTGAATCACATTTTAACGCCAACGGTTGCCCTTTCAGCGTTAAGTTCGGAAACAAGTTTATGGTCGAGTCTTCCGCTGTTATAATACAATTCCCCCATTATCACTCATCATGCCGCTATACGCGTTGTAACGTGTTATAACTTGCACTAAAAAGGCAGCATTCAGAAACAACTGTTGAATTTGGCCCATTTGGCATAATACGAGTACAATATTAATCAGCTGCTTTAGAGGCGTCTGCAAGCGCTGGGTTTGCAATGGATGAAAGGAAATAATGTACATAAAAGTCCAGGCCGCTTCTGACTTTCAAAACGTTCAGAAATCTCGGTTCATTATTTCCTCCACATCTTAATTAACAAATGATTTATTGTCAACTAGGAAAAACCATCAGCTGGGAAGGAAAAAAAATACAAACGCTGGGATTTAAAGGGTTTTTTCCCTCATGCATCGAAAATTAAAATGTGATGTTCTCGCTGCGAATGCAGGGATCATTCTGACTGAAGCGCAAAACTGAACTGGCGGTGCAAAAAAAAAAGCGTTTCAAAAACAATTATGCATCAGAATTGCTCCGGTTTATGATAAACACGTGGATAGTTGCGTGGGAGTTTTGAGCTTTGATAAAATGTTGGTACATAGCAGAGAGCGTCTGGTTGCAACGAAAGTTTAAACGTTAAAATAAAATACTTTTTCAACCGGAGTCCAGTGGAAGTTGTGCGGAGTTGTCAGAGGTCAATCCCGCGGCTCCGGCCTGTTGCCATTATGTGGAAAACATACCGTGCGCGGGACTCCGCAAACAGCCCGAGCAAAGCAAACATGCGAAGGGGGTGGGGGTGAGAGGAAAACATATTAACTAACTATTCAAATAACTCGGTCCCTTTCGCAAATGCTTGCGGATCTTGATTGGAGCGGACTGTCTTTTTGCCCTTGGCGAAGGGTTTTGAGAGGCAAAGTGACAGCAATGAGAGACGGGTCGCAGCTGACAAGCGGCTAGAAGCGGCTACGACCTGCTCACCTCGACCACAGACTCAACCCCAAAACAATCCCAGAGACCACCTTATAACTCTCTCCATTTGTGCGTCGGTATCCAAGACATCTTGTCCCTTGTCACCAGCAAGTTGTGACTTCAACTTATTATTAACTAATTATTACTGATAATTTTCAAAAAACATTTGACTCGAACGTCTTACCTTTTCTTTTCCTTTTCGGCTGTCATGGTCCTGGCGATTCGTGTTTATAGCAAAGAAGAGCGACAAGGGCTGGTGATAATCGAGGTTCAAACTTGCAATACAGTGCAGAAGGCACGACTCATACTTTTTTTTCTCTCTCCTCGACTTTCACTTTCTCTCCCCCTCTTTCACACACTCGCAGAGCCGAACGTTTTCGTCGTTGTTCTTTTATGTTTTTTTTGTTTTGAGATGGGGGAAGTGGGGGGACTTTATTTATGTTTTCCTTTGCTTGTCAGCCTCTTGTTTTCCCGAGTGTAAAAGTAAATGTCCAGTTGAGTCAAGTTGATTGAGGTGGTGAGAACACTCTGGCTGTTGAGCCGACCATACAGTCTCAGGACACTGCTGAGGATTGTACAGCCGCTCCCGTCGCGAAGATCAATTATAAAGAGGGCAGCGATAAAGGAAAATCTTGCTCTTGTTTTTAAACGTCCACTAGGGCGGGAGGTTTACGCTTCGATTACCGTGACGATTTTTCTTCTCTCCTGTCCTTCTTGGGCCAGATGACAGGTCGCTCCTCGCTCTTCGCTTTGCAATAGGTTGCAGCGCCGCGCCGCCCCGCCTGTATTTAATTCTCTCTCAACCTTTGCCCACTCTGCATGGGAGGACCGGCCACTTCTGGTTACATAACACCTTTTCGTGTGAGATAAGTCCTGCTCCTGGGCAGTTAAAGCGGTGATAACCGATGACTGATTACACCCAAAAAATAAAGAGGGGGGGGGGGGGGCTCCCGGGTGTGGGAAGAGAAAAAAACACAGTAATTACAACTACCATTTGGGATTAGTTTACTCGTGACTGATCTAAATTTGAACGCATGCTTAAGGAAAATAAGCAGTCGATAATGTTTCGGTAGCATTAACCTGAGAACGCCAACACGTTCCGGAAATAATAACATAACCAACATTTAACATTTAAGAAGTTAAACAATTTGGAGGGGGAGGGTGTTATTCGGATAAATAGACGAACTTGAGATATTCGCCACCGTTCGTTATTAACTTCAGCAAACAAATAAATATGAATCTTAAATGATATCGTTTGTCCTGTTGGGCGAATCCCAAGGAGAGAAAGCCGATTTACCGGTGTTGGGATATTTTCAGAATGTATGTTGTAGGAAGTGTTCTTCACAAGGCGTCAAACACGCGCAATCTTGGGGGGGGTCCACCGAAGTTCATCAGTAAATACGGGAATTGAAGAAGGGTAAAACAAAGTTACACGCATATAAATGAGACCTGTAAACGTACAATGTTTGCAAATAGTGTCAGTTTTTCTCAGACCAAACACTCGCAGTGAGCTAAGAGATCCAGTTGCAACCCGTATAATGTGGTGATTCCCAAGATGTGAGACAACAACTTTTCTTCACCAATGTTATAGCTGCAATTATTAGGATAGTTAGAATCAGTGAGCACAATTTCCAAACAGTAGTAACATGAAGGTGGGAAGCTAATTCCCAAGTCTTGCCCCAATTCCACAACACGATACACTAAGAACATTAGTATCACGACGTAGGAGATTCCCAGGAACCAAAATAAAGTGATTGAAGTCTAAAGAAGGAACCATATCGAAACGTCACCTATCCATGTTCTCCAGAGATGCTGACTGACCCTCTGAGTTACTCCAGCATTTTGTGTCCCTTTTTGTAAACCAGCATCAGCAGTTCCTTGTTTCTAATCTTCTCTAAAGTGATTGCACTGTTGTCTGAGTCATACATGTGTATACAACAATAAACTCCACTTGACACTTGTTAGACCACAGTTGGAGTATTGTGTGCAGTTCTGGTCACCAAACTGTAAGAAGGATGTAGTTATGATGGAGAGAGTGCAATGGAGATTCAGCGGGAAATTAACCGGGTAGCAGGACTTTAGTTAAAGGGAGTGATTAGACAGGCTGGGCTTATTTTTCACGAGCGGCAGAGGCTGAGGGTTAATAGACAAAAGGTGCAGGAGTAGGCCATTCGGCCCTTCGAGCCAGCACCACCATTCAATGTGATCGTGGCTGATCATCCCCAATCAGTACCCCGTTCCTGCCTTCTCCCCATATCCCCTGACTCCGCTATCTTGAAGAACTCCCTCTTGAAAGCATCCAGAAATGCTTTGATAATGAGTGAGGTATATACAATAAGCAGGGCTGGATTTACGTATAAACTGGACAAGTTTAAGCTTAGGGCCTCGAGATCTAGTGGGGCCTCGCAGAGCCGGATTTACCACTAGGCTTCATACATCATAGGCTGAAGCCTAGGGCCTCGAAATCTAGGGGGCCTCCAGCCAAGACAGGACACCTGCCGTTCAACTCCGGGCGGGCCCGTTCTCTCTCTCTCTCTCTGTCAATCTCCGTCTCCGCCCGCCATCCGTGTCCGGGCCGCCGGGTCTCCGCTCTCCGCCCGCCATCCGTGTCCCGGCCGCCGGGTCTCCGCTCTCCGCTCGCTCCTCATCTGCCGGCACGGCCGGCCGCCTTGCACATGCGCACTGCTACGGCCAGCGCGTCCTCCCACCCCTGCACATGCGCACAACCATGGTCCGCACATCACCGGCCGCCCTGCGCATGCGCACTTCCACGGCAACTGGTCGGCGCTGGGCACTTTCTCCCTCGCTTTGAATTGTGGGAGATCTGGCCGCCATTGCTGTCCGGTCGCTGCCTCGCCGCCAGCGCTGAAAACCAACGCAGAATCACTCTCTAACTCTGGATCAGGAGTAACTCCCTGGAGTAACTCTTGCTTCTGGTTCTCCATAAATATTCTAAATGGAATTTAAACTGGAGGTGGTAGAGGGCTGAACAATAACAGCCTATTGCATTTTATCTGTTTATTTATTGTGTATATATATGGTCTATGGTATATAAACACACTGCTCTTTTATCTCCTGTTCTGTATTATGTTCACATATTCTGTTGTGCTGCAGCAATCAAGGATTTCATTGTCCTATCTGGGACACATGACAATAAAACTCTCTTGACTCTTGACTTGAACTTAAACAAAAAAGGGTTCTTGGGGAAAAAAGAGGTACCTTAAATTTAGTTGCGTCTGGTTGGGCAACTATGGTAGGGTGAAGACTATTCCATGCTTTAATTGTGCGGGGGAACTCCATGGAGCAGCCAGCAACTCAGGATAGAAGAAATTGGGTGATGTTTCGGGTAGAGACCCTTCTTTAGACTCCCTCTGGTTTTAGTGTCTTTGGTTTAATTTAAATATACAGCGTGGAAACAGGCCCTTCAGCCCACCGAGTCCACGCCGACCACTGATCACCCGTACACTAGTTCTTCCCCACACATTAGCGGAGTAAGTCAAGAGTCAAGAGTGTTTTATTCTCTCACGTCCCAGTTAGAACAATGAAATCCTTACTTGCAGCAGCACAACAGAATATGTAAACATAGTACTCTGTAAACAATGTTATAAATGAGAAAACAAAATGGTGTATATTTATATATGAATATATAACTATATAAATATATATGTGTGTGTGTGTG
This sequence comes from Malacoraja senta, assembly GCA_038087875.1. Taxonomy (NCBI): domain Eukaryota; kingdom Metazoa; phylum Chordata; class Chondrichthyes; order Rajiformes; family Rajidae; genus Malacoraja; species Malacoraja senta. Next base: position 40,192 of record JAXLNO010000753.1, read on the forward strand.
TGTGTGTATAATATATATACCCACACACACACACACACACACCAATTTCCCTCCTGGGATTAATAAAGTTCTATCGTATAGTATCATGTGTGTAGGAAGGAAGTGCAGATGCTGGTTTAAACTGAAGATAGGCACAAAAAGCTGGAGTAACTCAACACGTCAGACGGAATCTCTGGACAAAAGGGAAATATTACGTTTTGGGTTGGGTCTGAAATAGGTTCCTGCACACCTTTGGAATGTGGAAGGAAACAAGAGCACCCGGTGATAACCCATGAGCAAACTCCATCGAGACAGCACTCATATTCAGGATCAATTCCGGGTCTCTGGCACTTTTAGGCAGCAACTTTATGGCCAATGTACAGCCCCATAGTCTTGAACTTAATTAAAATGACAAGTGTGGCATTTCTTGCGGTTTCAAGGGAAAGTGCCAGGAGAGGGGGGTGGTTTGGGTGGGAAGGGAAGAATTGACCAGGGAGTTACGGAAGGAGTGGTCTCTGCGGAAAGCCAACAGGGGAGGAGATGGGAAGATGTGGCCAATGGTGGGATCCCATTGGTAGACAAAAAATCTGGAGAAAATCAGAGGGTAAGGCAGCATCTGTGGAGCGAAGGAATAGACAACGTTTCGGGTCGAGACCCTTCTTCAGATTGATGTCGGGGGGGGTGACATGAAAAAGAAAGGAAGAGGTGGAGACAGTAGGCTGTGGGAGAGCTGGGAATGGGAGGGGAAGGAGGGAGAAAGCAAGGACTACCTGAAATTAGAGAAGCCAATGCGCATACCGCTGGGGTGTAAACTACCCAAGCAAATATGATGTGCTGCTCCTCCAATATGCGGAGGGACTCACTCTGGCCATGGAGGAGGCCCAGGACAGAAAGGTCGGATTCGGAATGGGAAAGGGAGTTGAAGTGTTGGTCCACCGGGAGATCAGGTTGGTTATTGCGAACTGAGTGGAGGTGTTGTGCGAAGCGATCGCCAAGCCTGCTCTTGGTCTCACCGAGGTTGATCATACGCTGAATAATCCAACCACATTTTTGTTTGGAAGTGGAAAGAAATAATAGAGATTGCATTCATTGCAACCTGTAAAAAGAGTTGAGATACTGTATTATAATTTTGCTGCATGTCATTGTGGTATATATCATGTCTTGATTGGTGAATATGTTTAGTTTGTGGCTTTATTTGAAGCAGAAATAATATGTGAATGCTTCATTGAGCACAATTCCGACTGGTAACTACACACTTCGTCCAGGCACATTATCACACGCGTCATGCAAGCCGTCTTAAATGACCACCTAAACTGTCTTTTGGCAACTTAAAAAGCTGCCAAGGTTGCCCGGCTGACAACACAGAAAAAAAATTAAGTGAGAGCCCTGCAAGGTGTATAATATTTTTGACACTGTCATAGGCCTTTCTTACATATGCTGTCACAACGCACTGTAGTCTCTAAACAACACTCCAGTAATTTTCATTGCCCTCCATTTCAGAATAATAGTGTTTTAAGCCAATAACTCGTCACTAGCACTGGCAATAAATAAATACATAAATAAAGCACAGCTTTCCAGCCCCTTATCTCATTGGCCACGCTCGGCTGCAAATCGATGTCAATCTGGTGGACCATCTTCCTCTAGTCGTGGGGGTGGGGGCTCACAAGTGGAACAGCTTTAGGCCTCTCTTCATCTAAATCCGGCCCTGACAATAAGAGGCACAGATAGGAGATCAGAGAATCATTTCCCCATAGTTGGAGTTGCAAAAGCAAAAGGGCATAGGATTAAGATGAGACAAATGAGGAGATCTGAGGGGAAAGTGTGTAGGAAGGAACTGCAGAAGCTGGTTTAAACCGAAGATAGGACATAACAAGCTGGAGTACCTCAGCGGGACAGGCAGCATCTCTGGAGAGAAGGAATGGGTGACGTTTCAGGTCGAGACCAAAGTGTTGAGAGTGAGCTTGTTGCAAGAGATGGTGGAATCAGTAAATTATTGCATTTAGCAGACATTTAGACAAACATTTAACTAGCAAGGCATGGAAGGATACAAACCCACTGCAGGCAAATAGGATCAGTCTATATGGGAGAAAAAGGCTGGCATGGACGCAATGGGACGAAAGGCCTGTTTTTTGTGCTATACAACTCCATAACTTTAAACCACATTTAGTCATCACAGATTTGCCTTCAGATGCCAAGAGGACTTCAGTCCAACACGCATCTTACTTGATGCAGTTTCTCCCTCTCCATTATTCCTAGTTTTCTCTCTTTTAGGATGTGTGTTATTGCAAATTATTGTAGATAAAGCTAAACTGCCTTACATTGATTACTTTTATATTTGGCATAAACTTGTACCCCCATCATGAAGAATTTAAAAACCTAAGGGTTCGTAGATGTCTGAAACTTGAATTACTTACATATATTCAGAGCATTTCACTTTGTACATTATTTGTAAAGTCAATAAACTATTTAAAGTAACTTCCTATTTTATCAACACTTTTTGCATGTATATCAAACAAAACTACTTTTATTATTTTTAATTCAGTGCCTGTAACACTTCTTTTGTGACTTGTGCCATCGGAAATGCAACTTCCAACAATGTTCTTCAGGTCTGTACAGAAAAGCTTTGTAATCCAACATTCATGAGTGCTGGGAATTTGGTAGGAGACAGACACCTTTCGCCAAGAACAAAATGACGATGGATCCTGCTTGAGGAACAACCAACATCACAAGCAAAATTGAAGATGTTTTTCTTTGGCAACACATTGTAGTTGAGATGGCTTAGTTCTATTCTGGAGTTTTTTGGGGAGGTTCTACAGTGAATATTGAGGGA
>JAXLNO010000754.1:0-37500 GCA_038087875.1 Malacoraja senta
GTGTCAGTTAATGTCAATTAGTGTGTGCGTACATATGTGCATATTGGTCATTCACCGTCTCTCAGGTTATGGCATGCTGTTACGTATTGTGCACCAAGATGTGCCGTATTTCCTTCACCAAGGATTATTCTTAGTTTTGATGTATCATCTAGTTCCTTAAAGTCAGGGTTGCCTGACTGAGTTTGTCAAAGTATGTTTTCCTTGTTTTGTCAAATTTTTGGCATTTTAGGAGGAAGTGCACCTCTGTTTCAACCTCATCTGTCAAACAGTGGCCACATATTCTGTTTTCTCTTGGTTGCCAGAATCTCTTCTGTCTTCCTTTTTCAACTGCCAAATAGTGGTCACTTAGCCTGTATTTGGTGAGGGTCTGGCTTTGTTTTATGTCTCTAACAGTTGAGAGATAGTCTGCCAATTTATAATTTCTTTTTAGGGCACGGTAGCATTCTAATCTGCTTTGGCTTTTGGTTTCTTTATCCCAATGTTCCAAATATGTTTCTTTACATTTTTTGATAATTTGGTTCAATCTAACTGGTGATTGGGGGTCAGCATTGATCTGAGGCTGGTCAGGATTTAACTGGATAGGGTTTAACTGAATGGGGGTAGTCAGTCTCCGTACCAACTGACACAGGGAACTCTTTTCTGGGCTCCCCTCTTGTGTTTTATGGGCTTTAAACTGGAGGGTATCTGGTGGGCTAGATTTAAGGTGATTCCAAAAATTTAGTGCTCTTTGCTGGATATTTATAATCAGTGGGTATCTGCCTAATTCTGCCCTATATGCGTTTGTTGGTGTTTTCCTTTGGATGCGGAGGATGTTCCGACAAAATTCCGCATGCAGGGCCTCCGTTGTATGTTTTTCCCATTTACTATAACTATGGTGACTGCCTCTCTCTCTCCCCCTCTCCCTCTTTCCCCCTCTCCCCTCCCCCTCTCCCCTTCTCTCTCCCTCCCTCTCACCCCCTCTCCCTCTCCCTCCCCCTCTCCCTCTCTCTCTCTCCCCCTCCCCCTCTCTCCTTCTCTCTCTCTCTCTCCCTCTCTCCCCGTCTCCCTCTCTCTCTCTCTCTCCCCCTCTCCCCCTCCCCCTTTCCCTCTCTCTCACCCTCCCTCTTTCTCCCCCCCCACAGGTGCGATGGGACGGGGCGAAGGGGGATTTTTCGGGGTCTACTTGCTGCTGAGCCAGAACCCCAAGTTCAGGGGTCGAGTCTACATCGGGTTCACGGTGAACCCCCAGAGGAGAGAGAGGCAGCACAACGCGGGCCGGCACAAGGGGGGGCCCGGAAAACCAGCGGGAGGGGGCCCTGGTGAGTAGTGAACCCACAGACAGAGGGGGTAGCAGGGGGGAGAGGGGGGAGCGGTCTCTGGTCCTGACTCTGGTCCTGACTCTGCGTCCGAGTCGCAGGGGGAAGGGGTAGCAGGAGGAAGGGGTAGCAGGAGGAGAGGGGGTAGCAGGGGCAGTGGGGTGGAGTGGTCACAGGGGGAGAGACAGGGGAGCTGGGGGGTAGCAGGGGGAGAAGGGCAGAGTGGTCACAGGGGGATATGAGGAGGGGGGAAGCGGTCTCTGGTCCTGACTCTGTCTCCCCGTCGCAGGGAGATGATTCTCATCGTTCACGGATTTCCCAACGACATCTCAGCGCTGAAGGTGAGAGAACGACCCCATGATCCCTCACCCCCACCCTCCCCTCACCCCCACCCCCCTGCTACAGGATAGATGTAAAGATCGCAGAGAAGATTTACGAGGATGTTGCCGGGACTTGAGGGGCTTGAGTTACAGGGAGAGGTTGAGCAGGCTGGGACTCTATTCCTTGGAGCGCAGGAGGATGAGGAGTGATCTTATAGAGGTGTACAAAATCACCAGGGGAATAGATCGGGTAGATGCTCAGAGTCTCTTGCCCAGAGTAGTGGAATCGAGGACTAGAGGACACGGGTTTAAGGTGAGGGGGGGGGGTAAGATTTAATAGGAACCTGAGGGGCAACTATTTCACACAGAGTGTGGTGGGTGTACGAAACGAGCTGCCGGAGGAGGTATTTGGGGCAACGTTTAAGAGACACTTGGACAGGTACATGGATAGGATAGGTTTGGAGGGATATGGATCAAACGCGAGCAGGTGGGACTAGTGTAGATGGGGCATGTTGGTCGGGTGGGACAAGTGTAGATGGGGCATGTTGGTCGGGGAGGGACTAGTGTAGATGGGACATGTTGGTCGGGGTGGGACTAGTGTAGATGGGGCATGTTGGTCGGGGTGGGACTAGTGTAGATGGGGCATGTTGGTCGGGGTGGGACTAGTGTAGATGGGGCATGTTGGTCGGGGTGGGACTAGTGTAGATGGGGCATGTTGGTCGGGTGGGACTAGTGTAGATGGGCATGTTGGTCGGGGTGGGACTAGTGTAGATGGGACATGTTGGTCGGGGTGGGACTAGTGTAGATGGGGCATGTTGGTCGGGGTGGGACTAGTGTAGATGGGGATGTTGGTCGGGGTGGGACTAGTGTAGATGGGGCATGTTGGTCGGGGTGGGATTAGTGTAGATGGGGCATGTTGGTCGGGGTGGGACTAGTGTAGTGGGGCATGTTGGTCGGGTGGGACTAGTGTAGATGGGGCATGTTGGTCGGGGTGGGACTAGTGTAGATGGGGCATGTTGGTCGGGGTGGGACTAGTGTAGATGGGGCATGTTGGTCGGGGTGGGCAGGTGGGACTAGTGTAGATGGGGCATGTTGGTCGGGGTGGGACTAGTGTAGATGGGGCATGTTGGTCGGGGTGGGCAGGTGGGACTAGTGTAGATGGGCATGTTGGTCGGGGTGGGACTAGTGTAGATGGGGCATGTTGGTCGGGGTGGGACTAGTGTAGATGGGGCATGTTGGTCGGGGTGGGACTAGTGTAGATGGGGCATGTTGGTCGGGGTGGGACTAGTGTAGATGGGGCATGTTGGTCGGGGGTGGGCAGGTGGGACTAGTGTAGATGGGGCATGTTGGTCGGGGTGGGACTAGTGTAGATGGGGCATGTTGGTCGGGGTGGGACTAGTGTAGATGGGGCATGGTGGTCAGGGTGGGGCTAGTATAGATGGGGCATGTTGGTCAGGGTGGGACTAGTGTAGATGGGGCATGTTGGTCGGGGTGGGCAAGTTGGGCCGAAGGAAGGGCCTATTTCCGCGCTGGGCGACGGTGACCATTGGCACTAACCTTTCCCCCTCTCTCTCTCCCCCCAGTTTGAATGGTGCTGGCAGCATCCTTCTCGAGCCCGGGGGCTGGTGCGAGGGGGAGGGGGGAGGGGGAGGGGAGGCGGGGGGAGACAAGCCGTCTGCGGGGGGAGACTAGCCTCTCCCACCATCTCCGCCTCCTCTGGCTCTTGCTCCGATGTCCCCAGTGGGGCCGATTCCCACTCACCCTCCGTTGGATCAGGGCAGACCTCCGGATTGAACCCCCTCCCCTCCTCGCCCCCCTCCCCACCTCGCCCTGGCTTACGGTCAGCTGGAGACGGAGAGTGAGACACAGACGGAGACACAGACGGAGGCACATACGGAGGCACAGAGCCAGATGGAGACGGGAGGAGACGGTAGTGTCTGTGGGGAAAGACTCACGGTGAGACTCTGGGTGGGATCTGTCTCTCGGTCAATTTTAATTTCAATTAAAAAAACGTTATTGGCATGATAAAATACATCGTTATATTGCCAAAGTATAAAACATGACATACATAATTAAAATGCAAAAATATAAATATAAGTATACAGTGCATGGATAGATATGTCCCTGTACATAAACTCGCAATAGACCTATAGCCCTTTATTGATTGCTACACGTTCTTGCAGGTGTAAGCAGTACAACAGAGTAGCAAGTTTAGCAATTCAATATTAATTTCTTAGTGTCAGTTAATGTCAATTAGTGTGTGCGTACATATGTACATATCGGTCATTCACCGTCTCTCAGGTTATGGCATGCTGTTACGTATTGTGCACCAAGATGTGCCGTATTTCCTTCACCAAGGATTATTCTTAGTTTTGATGTATCATCTAGTTCTTTAAAATCAGGGGTTGCCAGACTGAGTTTGTCAAAGTATGTTTTCCTTGTTTTGTCAATTTTTTGCATTTTAGGAGGAAGTGCACCTCTGTTTCAACCTCATCTGTCAAACTGGCCACGTATTCTGTTTTCTCTTGGTTGCCAGATTCTATTCTGTCTTCCTTTTTCAACTGCCAAATAGTGGTCACTTAACCTGTATTTGGTGAGGGTCTGTCTCTGCTTTATGTCTCTAACAGTTGAGAGATAGTCTGCCAATTTATAATCTCTTTTTAGGGCACGGTAGCATTCTAATCTACTTTGGCTTTTGGTTTCTTTATCCCAATGTTCCAAATATGTTTCTTTACATTGTTTGATAATTTGGTTCACTCTAACTGGTGATTGGGATAAGTATTGATCTGAGGCTGGTCAGGATTTAACTGGATAGGGTTTAACTGAATGGGGGTAGTTAGTTTCAGTACCAACTGACAAAGGGACCTCTTTTCTGGGCTCCCTCTTGTGTTTAAGGGCTTTAAACTGGAGGGTTTCTGGGGGGCTAGATTTAAGGTGATTCCAAAAATTTAGTGCTCTTTTCTGGATATTTATTATCAGTGGGTATCTGCTTAATTCCGCCCTACATGCGTTTGTTGGTGTTTTCCTTTGGATACATAAGGAAGACATAAATAATCTGCTGGAAATAGCAGGGGACCGCGGGTCAAAGGAGATGGAGGAACTGAGTGAAATCCAGGTTAGTCGGGAAGTGGTGTTGGGTAAACTTAATGGATTAAAGGCCGATAAATCACCAGGGCCAGATAGGCTGCATCCCAGAGTACTTAAGGAAGTAGCTCCAGAAATAGTGGATGCATTAGTGATAATTTTTCAAAACTCTTTAGATTCTGGAGTAGTTCCTGAGGATTGGAGGGTAGCTAATGTAACCCCACTTTTTAAGAAGGGAGGGAGAGAGAAAACGGGGAATTACAGACCAGTTAGTCTAACATCGGTAGTGGGGAAACTGCTAGAGTCAGTTATTAAAGATGGGATAGCAGCACATTTGGAAAGTGGTGAAATCATTGGACAAAGTCAGCATGGATTTACGAAAGGTAATTCATGTCTGACGAATCTTATAGAATTTTTCGAGGATGTAACTAGTAGAGTGGATAGGGGAGAACCAGTGGATGTGTTGTATCTGGACTTTTAGAAGGCTTCGACAAGGTCCCACATAAGAGATTAATATACAAACTTAAAACACACGGTATTGGGGGTTCAGTATTGATGTGGATAGAGAACTGGCTGGCAAACAGGAAGCAAAGTGTAGGAGTAAACGGGTCCTTTTCAGAATGGCAGGAGTGACTAGTGGGGTACCGCAAGGCTCAGTGCTGGGACCCCAGCTATTTACAATTTATATTAATGATCTGGATGAGGGAATTGAAGGCAACATCTCCAAGTTTGCGGATGACACTAAGCTGGGGGGCAGTGTTAGCTGTGAGGAGGATGCTAGGAGACTGCAAGGTGACTTGGATAGGCTGGGTGAGTGGGCAAATGTTTGGCAGATGCAGTATAATGTGGATAAATGTGAGGTTATCCACTTTGGTGGCAAAAACAGGAAAGTAGACTATTATCTAAATGGTGGCTGATTAGGAAAGGGGGAGATGCAGCGAGAACTGGGTGTCATGGTACACCAGTCATTGAAAGTGGGCATGCAGGTGCAGCAGGCAGTGAAGAAAGCGAATGGTATGTTGGCTTTCATAGCAAAAGGATTTGAGTATAGGAGCAGGGAGGTTCTACTGCAGTTGTACAGGGTCGTGGTGAGACAACATCTGGAGTATTGCGTACGGTTTTGGTCTCCAAATCTGAGGAAGGATATTATAGCCATAGAGGGAGTGCAGAGAAGGTTCACCAGACTGATTCCTGGGATGTCAGGACTTTCATATGAAGAAAGACTGGATAGACGCGGCTTATACTCGATAGAATTTAGGAGATTGAGAAGGGACCTTATAGAAACTTACAAAATTCTTATGGGGTTGGACAGGCTAGATGCAGGAAGATTGTTCCCGATGTTGGGGAAGTCCAGGACAAGGGGTCACAGCTTAAGGATAAGGGGGAAATCCTTTAAGACCGAGATGAGAAAAAACGTTTTCACACAGAGAGTGGTGAATCTCTGGAACTCTCTGCCACAGAGGGTAGTTGAGGCCAGTTCATTGGCTATATTTAAGAGGGAGTTAGATGTGGGCCTTGTGGCTAAGGGGATCAGGGGGTATGGAGAGAAGGCAGGTACGGGATACTGAGTTGGATGATCAGCCATGGTCATATTGAATGGCGGTGCAGGCTCGAAGGGCGAATGGCCTACTCCTGCACCTATTTTCTATGTATCTATACGGAGGATGTTCTGACAAAATTCAACTGTTGCTGCAGTCCCTGTTATGTGGGGACAGCAGAACCAAGTCATCTGCATAAAACAGGGATTTTACCTCTCCGTCCAGAAGTCAGAGGCCCGGCGTTGTGCTCTGGTCCAGCTTTACTGCCAAATCGTTGATATATTCATTAAACAGTGTCAGGCTCAGATTGCAGCCTTGCCGGACGCCTCTTCTCTGGGCGAAGAGATCTGTGCATTTGTCCCCAATTTTAACGCCACATTTATTATTCAGATACATTGATTTGATAAGGTCATATACCTTTCCTCCTATACCACAACAGAAGAGTTTGTAGTAGAGCCCTTCATGCCAAATAGAGTCAAATGCTTTCTCAAAGTCAATAAAATAGGCAAATATTTTTCCATTTTTGCTTGGTGTACATGGTTTTCAATGAGAGTGTGGGTATAAATTTGGTCAGTGGTACGATGTTTTGGGAGGAAGCCAATTTGTTTTTTACTGAGAATGTTGTGTTTGTTAAGGAAATCCTGCATTCTGTTATTTATGATACTGCAGAATAACTTCCCTAGGCAGCTACTGACACAGATGCCGCGATAGTTATTTGGGTCTAGTTTGTTTCCACTCTTATAAATGGGTGAAATAAGCCCTTGACACCAAATATCAGGGAAATAACCTGAACGTAGTATGATGTTGAACAGCCTGAGCACTATGTCCTGCATCTCCGGAGTGCTGTACTTGAGCATTTCATTTTTAATGCTGTCTGGACCACAGGCTTTCTTTGAGTGAAGAGATTTTATTTTTATGGTCAATTCTTCCAAAGTAATTGGGAAATCAAGAGGGTTTTGATAATCTTTAATTATTGTTTCTAGTGTTTGGCGTTTTTCTTTGATATGAGAATAATTTAAGTTTATTTTATTTATTGGGATGTCTTTATATAGATTTTTGAAATGTGCTCTCCAGATATCACCGTCTTGAATTGGTAAAGTTTGTAGTTTTGTTGTGCTCAGGTTATTCCACATATCCCAAAATTGGTTTTGATTTATGACATTTTCAATGTCTTCAAGTCTTTTATGAGTGTAATTTTGTGTTTTGTTCCTAATAGTGTGTTTATATCTTTTAAGAGTTTCATTATATCTAATACGTAAGTCTGGATTGTTTGGTTGACGGTGTTTTTGGTTCGATATTTTCCTCAGATCTTTTCTGACATTTTTACACTCGTGGTCGAACCATTTTTCATGGTAGTGTTTTTTGATAATTTTTCTGTTCTGTTTCACAAGGTCAGTTTTGATAGCTGCCTTGTGAAAGATCATATTAATGTCATTTATAGCCATGTTTACACCATCTCTAGTAGTCTCATATGGGTTTGTCTTGAATTTCAATATTTTATTTGTGAGATCAGGTGAGTTCAGGGCCACGATGAATTTATCTCCGCTATCTGAAGCCCATCTGTAAGTCTGATTTAGTTTATACAGCTTACTGGGTTCCTTTTTTACGTCTTTAGTTTGAACAGGACATTTTAGGTACACGTTGATGTGACTATGGTCTGAAAGAGGGGACTGCTGCCTAACAGTGAATGCACTGATAGTGCAGGGGTCTATGTCAGTAATTGCGTAGTCTACCACGCTAGACCCAAGAGGAATATGTAAACCTTCCCAGCGAGTCCCCTCTGAGCCTACCATTAACTATGTACAGGCCCAAGGCTCGGCAGAGATGCACTACCTCTCTACCACTTTTATTTATTTCACAGTCAAGGTTGTTCCGGTTAATGATAGTTGGTGTGACATACAAGGGGGTTTGACCGAACACATGGTTGTTGCCCTGTGGGTGTATGGAATCGGGTTCACATCCGGTCGGTCCTTGCATTCAAGTCTCCACATAGTAGCACATTTCCCTGGGCCTGGAAATGATTGATTTCCATGTGGAGTGTTTCAAATATATCCTCTTCAAAATATGGCCATTCTATTGGGGGTATGTAGGCGGCACATAGATATATTTCTTTTCCAATTATTTTAATTTTTTTGTTGCATTCTATCCAGTCAGCGGTAAAACTATACATGATTACTAACACTAGTTTAGTTTAGAGATACAGCGCGGAAACAGGCCCTTCCCCACCGAGTCCGTGCCGACCAGTGATTGCCCGCCCGCACACTAACATTATCTCACACACACACACACACACACACACACACACACACACACACACACACACACACACGGGACACATTGGGTGGGGTGCGTGTCTCCCTGTCACTGGGACTGACTGCTCCCTCTCTCTCTCCCCCAGCTTGTGTCCGTGACGTTACCGTGTGTTCACCGCGGCTGCGCAGCAAGCTCCCACATCCTGTGTCTGGCCCGGAGTTTCCTCGCGGGGAAATCGGACGAGTTGCTGCCCCTCGAGGGCGCGTGTCCGCGGTAGGTGAAGAGCTCATAACCCCCCAACCGCTCCTTCACCCCTCCCCCACTCCCCTCTTGACGCTCCTGACACCGCTCTGACCTCTGACCCCCAGCTGCCAACAACCCGCCCTCTGGGGGAACCTGGTTCGACAGATGACTGACCCAGAACCTGGCCACAGCTCGACCTCTCGGCAGGTGACAAGTCGCGGGTCACGGAGACGTCGGGGGAGGGGGGGTTTGGGGAGAACGGGGACGGGAGGGAGTGATTACTGATCTCTTTCACTTCCCCCTCTCTCCCCCCCCCCCCACACAGGGTCATTGGACAGATGAGGTGAGGCCCTCGGGAGTCGGGGGTGAAGATTTGGAGGATTCACTGGAGGGCGGAGAGGGGGGGGGTCGTGCATTGACACAGCGAGTACATGCCCAGCAGCGCCGACAAACGCTCATCGGAAACGTTGACCCACTCATTCCTGGGATGGTTCTGGTAAAACCTCCTCTGGACCCACTCCGGAGCCGGCACATCCTTCCTCAGATACGGGGCCCAGAACTGCCCACGGCCACACCAGCGCCTTATAGAGCCTCAGCATTACACCCCTGTGTTTATACACAAGCCCTCTGTAAATAAATAAATAAATGCCAGCATCGAGTTGACTTTCTTTACCAGCGATTCGACTGAGATCAGACATGTTATTGAGGTAGCCCAGCGTGGGTTCACCAGGTTAATTCCCGGGATGGCGGGACTGTCATATGCTGAGAGAATGGATCGGCTGGGCTTGTATACACTGTAGTTTAGAAGGATGAGAGGGCATCTCATTGAAACATATAAGATCATTAAGGGTTTGGACGTGGTAGAGGTAGGAAACATGTTCCCGATGTTGGGGGCGTCCAGAACCAGGGGCCACACACAGTTTAAGAATAAGGGGTCGGCCATTTAGAACGGAGACGAGGAGAAACTTTTCCACCCAGAGAGTTGTGAATCTGTGGGGTTCTCTGCCTCAGAGGGTGGTGGAGGCTGGTTCTCTGGATACTTTCAAGAGAGAGCTAGATAGGGCTCTTAAAAATAGTGGAGTCAGGGGATATGAGGAGAAGGCAGGAACGGGGTACTGATTGGGGATGATCAGCCATGATCACATTGAATGGCGGTGCTGGCTGCAAGGGCTGAATGGCCTACTCCTGCACGAGCTCCTGAGTCCGTTTACAACTCCGATTTCTGGATTCTCTCCCCGTTTATTAAATAGTAGACGCCTATATTCCCACGACCAAGATGAACGACTCCACACTTTGCTACACTATATTCCATCTGCCACTTCTCTGCCCGCTCTCCCAATCTGTCCAAGTCCTTCTGCAGAGTCTTTGCTTTCTCTACACTACCTGCCCCTCCACCTATTGTCTATATTTCTATCTGCAAACGTGGCCACAAAGACTTCAATCCCCTCATCCAAACCATTAATACACAACGTGAAGAGTAGCGGCCCCAGCACCGTGCCCTGCGGAACTCCGCTAGTCACTGGCAGCCAAACAGATAAAGCCCCCTTTATTGCCACACTTGTCTTCTGCCGTCCAGCCAACCTGCTATCAAATGAACATAGAAAACAGGTGCAGGTGTCGGCCATTCGGCCCTTCCAGCCAGCACCGCCATTCACTGTGATCACGGCTGATCATCCACAATCAGTACCCCGTTCCTGCTTACTCCCCTTGATTCCGTTAGCCCCAAGAGCTAAATCTAGCTCTCTCTTGAAAGTATCCAGAGAACCGGCCTCCACCGCCCTCTGTGGCAGAGAATCCCACAGATTCACAACTCACTGGGTGGAAAAGTTTATCCTAATCTCAGTCCCAAATGGCCACAGATTCACAACTCTCTGGGTGGAAAAGTTTCTCCTCATCTCAGTCCTAAATGGCCGACCCCTTATTCTTTAACTGTGTGTGGCCCCTGGTTCAGGACTCCCCCAACATCGGGAACATGTTTCCTGCATCTAGCGTGTCCAATCCCTTAATAATCTTATATGTTTCAATAAGATCCCTTCTCATACTAAATTCCGGAGAATACAAGCCCTGTTTATCCATTCGTTATATCCATACCCACACTAGTCTTTGATACCGTTGGCTCTCATCTTCTTTAGCAGCCTTGTGTGAGGCACCTTATCAAAGGCTTTCTGAAAATCCAGGTAAACAACATCTGCTGAATCTCCTTTATCTGTCCTGCTATTTACTTCCTTCAAGAACTCCAGCAGATTCGTCAGGCAAGATTCCTTCACAGAACAATGTTAAGGTTGGGGCAGTCTGGGTCTCTATTCCTTGGAGCGCAGGAGGATGAGGGGAGATCTTATAGAAGTGTACAAAATCATGAGTAAGTAAGGAAGTAAATTTTATTTATATAGCACGTTTAAATCTCACGTTGAAACCAAAGTGCTTTACATAGAAAAAAATAATTACGTTTCCGTACATCCATAGAAAAATTAAAAAAGAGAAAAATGCCACAACACATTATAGAATTCAACATTCAAACCACACATGACATGCCTTTCTGCCCACTACTTTCCCATTAAGAATGTCCTGTAGATTCCATTTCTTAAGAAAAGGATACATTTTTTAAATAGCCTAAGTATCCAAATAACAAACTAATCCCATTCACACAAGAATTCTCAATATAACATGATTTTTACATCTCACTGTCATGAATTTATATCCCAGATGGAAGGAATTTAATGTTTAATTCCCATAGAAACATCCACCCAAAATATAATCAGATTATTGTTTTTTGCACAATACATGTGACTCAAACTGTTGTGAATATTTAGTTTAAAAATAATGATCATGGGGAGAGAGAATAACACAAAATATAGACAATTTAGACGGCTTAGCTCCAAAAAAATGGGCATTTAAATCATCTTGCTTCTGGAACGCAATCGATTGGAACGTTGCATTTGCGGTGAATTTGAACCCCACATCGGCAGGAAAAACACTGCCAGTTCGTATGGGGCCCAAATAATATTTTCGCCTGCAGAGGATTGATTAAAGTCATCCCAAGGAGCAAGTTTATATGTAAAATAGACGACTTACATTTTGTTTTGTCCCGTACGTGAGATCCGTCACGTTGTAGGTGTTGACGGCGTTAGAAGTCGCTTTATATTTTAATATAATCATTAAATTGTCTCGCGATTAAAAAAAAAATCGGGAATGGAAGTCGGAACGATTTTCCTGCAGCAGCTTAGCAGCCAGAGGAAATCGGCCTCGGACAGGCGGTAGAAAACTGGATTTTAATCTCGCCCCCCCCCTCAAAGGCGCCAAAGTTGCGCACATGGCCAGTGGCAGAACTGCAGCGCCGCTGAAGGTAAGAATTGTAACATCGCTATTCAGAGGTAACATTGCAGACGGCTTGTCTAGAGAGGCTATATGGGTGGAGCTGAGGAACATGAAAGGGATGATCACCTTGTTGGGGGTGTACTACAGATTTCCAAATAGTCAACAGGAATTAGAGCAGATTTGCCGGGAGATTGCAGGTGAAAAGTTGTTGTAGATGGGGATGTCGACGTTCCCAATATTGACTGGGAATGTCATAGTGTGAATGGTTGTTGCAGATGGGGATCATAATATTGACTGGGATAGTCATAGTGTGAATGTTTTAGACGGGGTGAACATTGTCGAATGTGTTCAGGAGAGTTTCCTCCAGCAGTCAGAGCCTCACATGTGAGAGGCTGGTCATGGTGGCACAGCGGTAGAGTTGCTGCCTCGATCCTGACTACGGGTGCTGTCTGTACCGTGGAGTTTGTACGTTCTCCCCGTAACCTGCGTGGTATTTCTCCGAGATCTTCGGTTTCCTCCCACACTCCAAAGACGTGCAGGTTTGCAGATTAATTGGCTTGGTGTAAATGTAAAAATTGTCCTTAGTGGGTATAGGATAGTGTTAATGTGCGGGGATCGCTGGCCGGCGCGGACCCGGTGGGCCGAAGGGCCTGTTTTTCTGCTGTATCTCTAAACTAAAACTCTAAAACTAAAACTTGATGTAGTCTAGGGACATTGGGAAGGGCAAGTGGATGAAGTGTTCATGGAGCAATAACCACTGTTTGATTAGGTTTAAGATAGTTCTGGACAGGGCCCATGTGTTCAAATTCTAAGGTAAACAAAAATGCTGGAGAAACTCAGCGGGTGAGGCAGCATCTATGGAGCGAAGGAAATGGGCAACGTTTCGGGTCGAGACCCTTCTTCAGACTGTTCAAATTCTAAATTGGGGCAAGGCCAACTTTCTTCTTGTGTATGGCGTGCACAGCCTAAAGTTGTAGGATAACTTGTTCTATTTGATTGTGCACGCCAGGTTGATTGCATTTTGTGAAACAGGGCAGACCACGTGAAGGTTGCAATCTCCCACCCCCAAGGCCAACTTTGAGGGGATGAGACAGGAACTCACTCAAGTTGACCGGAGCAGGTTGTTGGAAGGAAAAGGAACGTCAGGGAAGTGGGATGTTTTTAAAAGTGCTGACAAGAGTTCAGGACATACATGTCCTTGTTAGAGTGAGGAATAAAGCAAGCTTGGCTGACGAGGGAAATTGAGGCTTTGGCCAAGAGTTAGAGTTGGGACATTTGGGATCAGGTGCATCCCTGGAGGAGTTTTGTGAACTAAGGTGCGAGCTAAAAAAGGAAATAAGTAGATCACATAGCTCTATAACTTTGGCAGATGTACAAAGGACAATCTCAAGAGATTGTATAAAGGGTAGCTAGAGAGAGTCAAGTCAAGAGCGTTTAGTCATGTGTTCCAGATTGGACAATGAAATTCTTGCTTGCTGCAGCACAACAGAGTATTTTAGGCATAAATACATATCAGATCAGTGTGACCATATACCATACAATATATATACACACATATAACTACACAGATAAAGTGCAATAGGCTGTTATAGTCCAGAGTTTGTTTGAGGTTGTGTTTAATAGTCTGATGGCTGTGGGGAAGCAGCTGTTCCTGAACCTGGATGTTGCAGATTTCAGGCACCTGTACCTTCTACCCGAAGGCAGCGGAGAGATGAGTGTGTGGCCAGGATGGTGTGGGTCCTTGATGATGCTAGCAACCTTTTTGAGGCAACTCCTGCAATAGATCCCCTCGAGAGTGGGACCTCTCAGGGATCAAAGCCGTCATCTCTGTGTGGAGCCACAAGAGAAGGACAAGATTTTACCATGGACGAAGGAACTTGGGGCAGTCAATGGAAGTGTCTTGAGAGCTGACAGTGTTACAGTCAAAGAAGTACTGCAGGTACTATCGTGTATGAAGGTAGAACAACCTCGAGCCTGATCGGATATATCCGAGGACATTCTGGAAAAGTAGAAAGGAGCTAGAATACAAAAAGAATCCAAGGAGATTTAAAGTTTCATTCATTCAAGGTGATGGGGAACAGATTTAATAGGAATCTGAGGGGTAACTTTTCCACACAGAGGGTGATGGGTGTATGGAACGAGCTGCCGGAGGAGGTAGTTGAGGCTGGGACTATCCCAACGTTTAAGAAACAGTTAGACAGGTACATGGACAGGACAGGTTTGGAGGGATATGGACCAAAAGCAGGCAGGTGGGACTAGTGTAGATGGGGCATGTTGGGCGGTGTGGGCAAGTTGGGCCGAAGGGCCTGTTTCCGCACTACCACTCTGTGACTAGTGCAGGGTCCAGAGGAGGTTTACAAGATTGATTCCCGGGGTGATTGGGTTAATGTATGAGGAGTGTTCGAAGGCTCTGGGCCTGTACTCATGAGGTTTAGAAAGATTAGGGCGGATCTCACTGAAACCTACAGAATAATGAAAGGCCTGGAAAGGGTGGATTTGGAGAACTCGTCAATTTAAACAGGAGGGGGGATAAGGTACATTTACAGAGCAACAGAACATAATGTTTTCACAAAAGACAAACACAGAGTGCTGGAGTAACTCAGCGGGTCAGGCAGCATCTGTGGAGATCATGGATAGGTGACGTTTCACAGAGTGCTGGAGTAACTCAGCGGGTCAGGCAGCATCTGTGGAGAACATGGATAGGTGACGTTTCACAGAGTGCTGGAGTAACTCAGCAGGACAGGCAGCATCTCTGGAGAGAAAGAATGGTGACGTTTCGGGTCGAGACCCTTCTTCAGACTGAAAGTCACGGGAAGGGGAAATGAGAGATGTAGACAATGGATGTAGAGAGATAAAGAACAAATGAAAATTAAGGGAACAGGCCATTGTTAGCTGTTTGTTGGGTGTGACTTGGGCGAGGGAGAGATGGTGAGAGGGAATGCTGGGGTTACTTGATGTTAGAGAAATCAAGATTCATACCACTGGGCTGTAAGCTGCCCAAGCAAAATACGAGATGCTGTTCCTCTAATTTGTGCTGGGCCTCACTCTGACAGTGGAGGAGACTGAGGACAGAAAGGTCTGTGTGGGAATGGGAAGGAGAATGAAAGTGTCCAGCAACTGGGAGATCAGGCAGGTTCAGGCGGGCTGAGCGAAGGTGTTCCGTGAAACGATCGGCCAGTCTACGTTTGGTCTCGCCGATGTATAAGAGTCCACATTTTGTTGCTACATCTTTCGAGGATTTAGACGGCCATAGAATGGAGAGGATGTTTTTGTTGGAGCTTTGGTAGGCTGACTGGTGTTTTATATTTATATATATTAGAAGCTTTAAGCATGGTTAGAGTCACATGCTGCAGGCAGATGTTTTAATGAACAAATACAGTTTTGTGTCTCTTTATTGAACGACTCTAAAGGCACTGTTAAAGTTTATAGAACAAATCCAAAGCAAGTACGTGATGAATGGTGTGTGAATAGTAAGATTAAACGAAAACTTACCAGTTTGAAGTTTGATCTTTATTTTATGAGGAGTTACGTTGGTGATTACGTGAAGAAGACCCGTCAGGGCACCTGCGCGTCAATCTTCAAAGCAGCGGTGTGAAATCACAAACAACAAGAACGAAGTAATATAGTAACATAATAAAACGAGTAAATTAAGAACTTCCATCTGACCTTTATGATAGAGGGTAGGGTCGTGGTGGGCACGTAATTACCAACGTAACTCCTCATAAAATAAAGATCAAACTTCAAACTGGTAAGTTCTCGTTTAATCTTACTATTTTACTTCGGAGTCACGTGAGTGACTACGTGAAGATTTTAAAGCTTTGTGATTTCATGTCGCAGATACAAATCCAGGCTTCTCACTGCATTGATTGACTCGGAACGAGAAATCATCAATAATGCATTAATAATGACATTTGTACCACAAATGCAGTAATTCATTTATTTTAATAATTAAATTAATAAGATCCCCTTTAAACCAGAGGAATTTATACAGAAATTAAAATAGTTTCTGCAAACAGTCCCGCATTAATAGGCCGATGGTAAAACTATTGAAACATCAACTCATTGGACCACTTATGGTCGACGGGGACGTCCTTCGCCCTGGCCGCCGACGCTGCTGCTGCCCTAGGCGAGTGAGGCGTAAAAACATCCGTGTTAATACCTGCAGCTGTCAAGACTTGTTTTAGCCATCTTGAAATGGTCTGTACTGAGACTCTCTTGTGTGGTTTCTTGTGTGTGATAAACAACCCAGTTTCCATATTTCGCAAGACCTTTGTAACCTCAATGTTTTGTAACAAATATGTCTTAATACAGAGACATGGATCATTTGGATATGCTGATAAAACAATTCTGAATCCTGTAACATTATCTTCAGCTACTTCCATTTTGTCTTTGCAATTTTTGAAATGTCTGCACTCGTTGTGCTGTTACTAATGCCATTAGCATGATCACTTTCATACAGAGTTTGGCCAAAGGCAAAGACATACTAGGTGACCATTCACCAAGTAGCTTAAGAACCACACTTACATCCCAGATTGTCATGTACCTAGGCTTAGGAGGTCTGGAATTAAAAATTCCTTTCATTAATCTGGAAAGAAATGGATGAGACCCAATAGGATTTCCTTCTGACTCCACAAATAAATATGAGGACAATGCACTCCTGGCTGAATTAATTGCACTATAAAACTCAAGCCTTCATCGTAGTAGAGTGTTGACAAAAACTCTAAACCATTTGAAATATCTGCCGTACAATATTCAACATTCTTTTGGAATGCTATTTATTGTCATTCAAACCTAGGTTTGAACGAAATATCATTTACTACAGTTTTTTACACATTACAAAACAAAACAAGACCCACACTTAACACAGTTTACATAAACATCCATCACAGTGAATCTCCAACACCTCCTCACTGTGATGGAACGCAAAGTCTTATCTCTTCCCTTTGTTCTTCTCCCGCGGTCCAGCAGTCCAACTGCAGCGTCGAGGCGAACTGGGGCTCCGATGTTAGAACCCACGGCGGGCGACGGTAAGTCCTGTGGCCATTTTGACACGCCGGGTGATGTTAGGCCCCGGCTCCGTGTCCTTTAAACCCCACGGTTCAAGCAGTCAACCCGCGGTCCAGCAGTCCAACAGCAGCGTCTAGGCGAACTGGAGCTCCGATGTTAGAGCCCACGGCGGGCGACGGTACGTCCCGTGGCCGCTAACCCGCGCCGGGCGATGTTAGGCCTCGCTCGGTGTCCTTTAAACCCCGCGCATCCAGCGGGAGAAGTTGCCGTTGCGGGAGCTCTGAAAGCCTTCTCCCACCAGGGACCTGGAGCTCCCAATGTTCCTGTCCACCGGGCCTGCAGCCGGAGCTTCCGAAGCTCCAAAGTCAGGTCGCAGCCGAGCGCCACCACAGCTCTTCCCCCTCCGAAGACGACCAGCTCCGCGATGTCAGGTCCGCAGGCTCCGCGACTGGAGCCCTCAGGTTGGTCCCGGGCCGGAGGCCGCCGCTGGCTCCACGATGTTAGGCCCAACGACACCGGAGACCCGAAGGGAAAAGGTCAGGTCCCCGCACAGGGAAAAGACTAACGGTTTCCCCCACACCCCCCTCCACCCCCCACATATACACAGCTAACAAATAATAAAAACTAAGCTCAAGACATACATTTAACAAGACATACATTGTACACAGAACTCTTTCCATTTCTTAATATAAGAAAGGTACTGCTTTTGAGTGCTCTTCCTCCAGGCTGCCGTAAGCATGTCCACAGTACGCACAGACAGTCCTCGCCCAGAAAAGGCCTTCTTAAAACCTGCAAATTAACAAATCCAAACGATCATATAATGGATGTTGTTCTCCTGTTACCGGATGCAGCAGTAAATCCCTTCTTTTTGGGGACTTTTATCAAAGGCTGTGTCGTCAATTCTAATATTAAAGGAAACCATGGCTGTGTAGGCCAATCTGGTACCACTAGTACCCCTGAAGCGGTATCTTGCCTGATTTTAAGCAAACACCGAATTATGAGGCAGAAAGGTGGAAATGCATATAAAAACATACCACCCAATGTAGCGAGAAAGCCTCAATCGCTACTGCATCTGGATCTTGTTCCCATGACACATATCTCGATAGTTGATGATTTAGTCTAGATGCGAATAAGTCGATATCTGGCATTCCAAAACTGATTACTGTCATTGAATACATGTCGATTCAACATCCATTCTTTGTTATCATGGAATTTTCTTGACCTGGTGTCTGCTATAATATTCAATCTACCTGCAGATGAATAGCTGAAATCCAAATATTCTTTTCAATACACCGACCAGATTTGATTAGCCAATTTGTCACATGACACCGACTTGATTCCACCCATATGAATAATATATGCAACTGCTGTTGTGTTATCAATTTGAAATCGAACATGCAGGTTAGTCGTTTTAGAACAATAAGCTTGGAGTCCATAGAAACCTCCTAAAAGCTCCAAATAGTTAATTCCCCATGTCTGCAGTAACAATGACTCTTCCTGATTCCATCTGCCTCCGCAGCTGGATACCAAATCAGTTGCACCCCATCCTAGTACACTGACACCAGTTTGTAATATCATGGAAGGCTGTTCAATCAGTACTTTGCTGAAACTGCTTGAGACACTGCAAATGGCCACCATGCGTCCTCAGTGCCTGTTCTTTAGCTCTCTGTAACTGTTGGTAATGTAATGGTCCATATTGTACTGCTGGGAATGCTGCCACTAATTTCCCCAGTACTCTAGCCACATGTCTGATTGAAGGTTTTTGCTCGTTTAACAGATTACTGCAATCATCAATCAACTCCACCCTTTTTTCACTAGACAAAGTAATTTTCATGTGAACTGAATCAATTGTGAACCCCAAATAATCAATTGATGTGCATGGTATTAACCTTGATTTCGTTGGATGAATTAGGAACCCCAAGCTTTCAAAAGTGGATTTCACAACTGAAACAGATAATTCTGTTGACTCTTTTGTCCGTCCTATAATCAGGACATCATCCAAGTATGCCATTAGTACATGCCCCTGGCTTCTCAGCAATCCCAGAATTGGTTTTAACAATTTAGTGAATATTCTGGGAGCTGGTTAACCCATTAGGCAGAGCCTTAAAATGCCATAACTGGTTAATCCAGGTAAATGTTAGATACTTTCTATCTTCCAAATGAACAGACACTGAATAATATGCATCTTTTAGATCTATAGTTGCCATATAACATGCTTTTGAAATAAGCTGCTTGGCAGTCACAAACGTCTCCATTTTAAAGTGTCTAAATTGAACAAAAGGATTAAGACTTGTCAAGTCCAAAATAATCCTACATCCTCCATCCCTTTTAGGTCGAGGAAATATATTTGACACAAATTGGTGAGTTTGATAAGCTGACTTTTCAATAACACCTTTATTATATAGGTTTTCAAGTTCAGCTTGAACCTCCATCACTTCTTTTTGTGAAAAGTGGAGGATTCTGCTAGGAACATGCTGGATGGGCAAATCATAACTTGGGTCGAATTCAATTGGAAATCCTTGTATAATATTCAGAATAACAAAGTCTGAAGTAATCAGCTTCCAACTTTTATAGAAGAGATGTAATCTGCCTCCAACTTTTGGCTGTATGTTCCCATGAGAACCAGGTCCACCTAACTCCTTAGTCACTTGAGTGACCTGTGGTCCCTGGCTTCTGGCGGGAAGATCCACGCTTGTTCGTGCTCCCGGTGCAGGTCGCCATCTACGTCCCTGCGATGATGATCGACTTGTTCCTGGTCCTGGATCAGTATGACGTCTGAAAGGACACCTCCTCTTTACAGACTTGCCAACCATCGATGTTTTCTTCAATCTGGCTGTTTTCGCTTCATCCTCCAACTCCTTTACACGTCTCCTGAGATCCTCTCCAAAGAGTAAGTTGGGTAGTTGTATATTACTTGGTTTACAGAGTGCTGCGAATTTGGGATTGATAGTAGGCCGGATAGCACACTTCCTCAGACAATTAATCTCGAAGTGGGCGCTACATAGGAACCCCAGTGCCTCTTGATGCAACTCCGTCATCTCCTGGCCTTTATCCGTTATTCTGGCAAATGCAGTTATTCCAGAACCCAGCAGCTTTAATATTCTCTGCAGCTTTACTTCCTGAGCTCTCATAGTCATGCTCATTTGACTCCAGATCACTTGATTTACTGCTGGAGCCTTCAACAACAGACGGTTCCTTGGAGTCTCGTGCTTTTTTGCAGTGACATCCATTTCAAGCTATTCCAGCTGATGGGATACCAAGTAATTGATTAGGGAGGCCAACTCCTCTCCAAGTGGCTCTCCTGACCCTGCCAGAGGTGGAATATCTGGCAGCTGCCGTTCTTCGCCTAGAACAGCCTCACCGTCAGAGTCGGGGTCTGAACTCTCATGACCCTGTGCACGCGGCTCATCAATGAGGGTGCTTTCCAACAGCCCTTTGCTAGGTGCTGCTGAGCTGGCTTCTGCAGCCCGGCTTTTGCTACACTCTTCTCAGAGTGTGCTTTTCTCCAACAGCCTGTGTATAAGGCTTTCCATTTTGGAGATCCGCTCAAAAGCGGAATCCAGCCCTGGAGTTACCTCCATCTCTTCTGACTCCTCCTCCGTGGGCCGTATGGACTTGAATTTAGCCTTGCGCCCCACTGGCGCTGACTGCGTTCTTTTTAGCCCCAAGTCCACAGTCGCTACGCTCTCCGACGGCGACTGTACCGTGGTCAGAGGCGGCTGGTCGCCGACCGCAATATCGCGACTTTCTACCGGCTGTGCCGCTCGCCTCCTCCACTTGCCCGTTTTTTCCATGGCGCCTGTGGAAAAAATCCCCACAGACCCACAGCAAACGGACACGGAAATATCGAAAAAAGTTTTTACTTACCTTGTAGTTTACAACTACATTTCCACTAGAGGAGCGCTGCTCCTCACGTTCGTTCGCGCCAATGCGTCTGACGTAATGACGCGCAGGCGCCCTGACGGGTCTTCCTCATGTAGTCACTCACGCGACTCCGAAGTAAAATAATTGGCCTACTCCTGCACCTATTTTTCTATGTTTCTCAACAGCAAATGTAAACTTTCTTTATTAACAATAAGTGATGCAGAGAAAGGGGAGTGCTACACTTGGAAGTTCAGAATGGTTGTCACCCAAGCACGGATACAGGCCCTTCAGCCCAACTTTCCCCATGCCCACCAACATGTCCCATCTACACCAGTCACAGAGTCACCCAGCACAGAAACAGGCCCTTCAGCCCAACTTGCCCCATGCCCACCAACATGTCCCATCTACACTAGTCCCAGAGTCACAGAAACAGGCCCTTCAGCCCAACTTGCCCACACCGGCCAACATGCCCCATTTACAGAAGTCCCACCTCCCCGTGTTTGTCCCATATCTCTCCAAACCTGTGCCATCCCTGTACCTGTCCAAGGGTTCTGATAGTCCCAGCCTCAACTATCTCCTCCGGCAGCACATTCTATACACCCACCACGCTCTGTGTGGAAATGTGTCCCCTTAGGTTAACATTCTCAATGTGAACAATTTGCGAACAAGCGAGCTGGTGTGGAATAAAAAATTGAATCGTGGATAGAAAAATAACAAAAAATGGGTCGGCACGGTGGTGTTGCTGCCTCACAGTGCCAGAGACCCGGGTTCCATCCTGCTGTCTGTACAGAGTTTGCACCTTCTCTCCATGACCTGCGTGGGTTTTCTCCGGGTGCTCCGGTTTCATCCCACACTCCAAACACGTGCAGGTTTGTAGGTTAATTTCTTTTGATAATTTGGTAATTGTAAAACTCCCTAGTGTACGGGGTGATCGCTGGTCGGTGTGGACTCTGTGGCCAAAGGGCCTGCTTCCGTGCTGTATCTCTAAACTAAACTAAAAAGATGTTTCCACTAGTGGGAGAGTCTAGGACCAGAGGGCACAGCCTCAGAATTAAAGGACATTCCTTTAGGAAGGAGATGAGGAGGAATTTGTGTAGCCAGAGGGTAGTGAATCTGTGGGATTCATTGGCACAGACGACGGTGGAGGCCAAGTCAGTGGATATATTTAAGGCATAGATAGATAGATTCTTGATTAGTACGGGTGTCAGGGGTTATGGGCAGGAGAATGGGGTTGGGAGGGAGAGATAGATCAGCCGTGATTGAATGGTAGAGTTGACTCGATGGGCCGAATGGCCTAATTCTGATTCTGCATGCTATGTTCTTCTCTGACTTAAGGAAATGCAAGCAGCCAATTTGTGTAAAGACCATTGAGTCAACAGAGGGCAATTATTGTCCCGCAGACAACTACTGCCCCAGGTGGATATCATGATGTGTGTAACAAACATTGATTGGCCACTGGTGAATGTGGTTATTGGCTTGATTGAAGCTGATTAGAAAATTGTCAGCTGCATTAAAGGGGGATTTGTGGGGGGTGTCTGAGTGCAGTTGTCCTGCGCTGTTGTGAGGAACTGACTGGAAGCAGTTGTCCTGGGGAGCAGTGGTCAGTGTAGAGACAGGGAGTCTGTCTTTGTGTTCTGGGTAGAGACAGGGAGTCTCCCCTTGTAAGCAGTGGTCAGTGTAGAGACAGGGGGCCTCTCCTTTTGCTCAGGGTAGAGACCTGGAGTCTCCCCTTGTGTCTGATGTGGATCTACATCTCCAGGGCATGAGGTTGGTGAGAACACTATCGCTCTCTACTGAATTGTGTTTGCTTCTTTGATTAATTGTGGTGACTTTCCTTTTAATTGTGTCATTTGAAGTGTCCAGGGATTTTAATGATTATTTTTTTTCTGGTGCAACTGGAATTGTGCTGATTCTGTGCTGTATGAGGAAAGATTGAAAAGACTGGGCTTGTATTCACTGGAGTTTAGAAGGATGAGGGGGAATCTTATAGAAACTTATAAAAGGACTGG
Organism: Malacoraja senta; assembly: GCA_038087875.1. NCBI lineage: Eukaryota > Metazoa > Chordata > Chondrichthyes > Rajiformes > Rajidae > Malacoraja > Malacoraja senta. The sequence goes on from JAXLNO010000754.1 coordinate 22,929, forward strand.
ACAAGCTAGATGCAGGAAAAATGTTCCCAATGTTGGGCGAGTCCAGAACCAGGGGCCACACACAGTCTTAGAATAAAGGGGAGGTCATTTAAGACTGAGGTGAGAAAAAACGTTTTCACCCAGAGAGTTGTGAATTTGAGGAATTCCCTGCCACAGAGGGCAGTGGAGGCCAAATCACTGGACGGATTTAAGAGCGAGTTAGATAGAGCTCTAGGGGCTAGTGGAGTCAAGGGATATGGGGAGAAGGCAGGCACGGGTTATTGATAGGGGACGATCAGCCATGATCACAATGAATGGCGGTGCTGGCTCGACGGGCCGAATGGCCTCCTGCACCTATTTTATATGTTTCTATCTCCGAACTAAAAGTATGTTTCTACTAGTAGGAGAGTCTCGGACCCAAGGGCTCAGTGTCAGAAATAAAAGGATGTATCTTTACTAAAGTGATGATACCCTAACCTTATCACAACTGAAATTTAATCTGGCTGATGTAAATATTGAAACAAAGAACTGTAGATGCTGGTTTATACCAAAGATAGACACATTGCTGGAGTGACTGAGTGGGTCAGGCAACATCTCTGGAGAAACAAGTGATTTTGGGATGGAATAGAAGAAGGGTTCTTACCCAAAATATCACCCATCCTTTTCCTCCAGAGATGGTGCCTGACCTGCTGAGTTTCTCCAGCTCTTATCATGGTCTCCTCTATATTCTGTAGCTCTGCCCTTACTCCCCATCCCCCTACTCGTAACAAGGACAGAGTCCCCCATGTCCTCACCTTCCACCTTACCAGCCGTCACATACAACAGATAATCCTCTGACATTTTTGCCACCTCCAACCGGATCCCACCACTGGCCTCATCTTCCCATTCTCCAATTTCAGTGGTTTCTCCCTCCTTCCCAGCTTTCCCACAACCTACTGTCTCCGCCTCTTCCTTTCTTTATCCCGACCCCCACATCAGTCTGAAGAAGGGTCTTGACCTGAAACGTCGCCTATTCCTTCTCTCCATAGATGCTGCCTGACCTGGTGAGTTACACCAGCATTTTTGTCCACCTTTGATTTTTCCAGTGTCTGCAGTTCTCTCTTAAACCACACGGTGGGAGTGTTGAGCACAAATTGGAGCGACCTGTTATGTGAATTCACTGCACATTGGGAGCGCTGTCTACAAATTAGATATTGTGCTCTTTACTGCAAAATGGTTCTTTGTTGCTCTGTGACCTTTTTCGTTTCCGTGTAATGCACCCATTGCTCAGATGCCAAACTTAGTAAAAGCACTGAAACCAGGGAAGATTTGGGATGAAAATCAAGGAACTACAGGTGCTGGTTTACAAAAAAAAGACACAAAGTGCTGGAGTAACTCAGCGGGTCGGGCAGCATCTGTGGAGAACATGGATAGGTGACGTTTCACAGAGTGCTGGAGTAATTCAGCGGGTCAGGCAGCATCTGTGGAGAACATGGATAGGTGAGATTTTGGGTTGAGAGCCTCAGACTGATTTCTGGGTGGGGCAGTACTTCGTGAAGGCAGTAGCAAGAATGAATTTGTCTCCTGGATAGATGTCCAATTGTGTTTTAATTGGGGCCCTTTATGAAGACTGGTTTTCCAGTTGATGACTAATTGTTATGATTAAGAAGACAGTGAGGAATTTATAGTGGATTGTACTTGATTGAGGAAAGTTAATGTGAATTAGTTGTCAACCACTTGTGTGAAATGGTTAATGTTAACTACCCTAATCGAAGCTTGTTTATTATGACTTCTTATGAAGGACTTTCAGGTGAAAGGAATCTGTGTGATGTGTGGAGTGGTCATTCATTGAGCTTTGGACTGGTCAGACAGTTGTAGAGATTTGTAAAGATATTTGAATGCTCTTGCTCAAAAGATAAAATGCTGGAGTAACTCAGCGGGTCGGGCTGCATCTGTGGGGAACATGGGTAGGTGACGTTTCACAGAGTGCTGGAGTAACTCAGCGGGTCAGGCAGCATCTGTGAACAACATGGATAGGTGACGTTTCACATAGTGCTGGAGAAACTCAGTGGGTCACGTTTGATGCCCATCGTAAAGAATACAGCGTTGGGCAGCTCAGTCAGGGAGTCTACTGTTTTTGTACAGGGTTTGATGCCCATAGTAAAGAGTACAGCATTGGGCAGCTCAGTCGTGGAGTTCACTGTTTGTGTGCAGGTTTTGATGCCCATAGTAAGAGTTACAGCATTGGGCAACTCAGTCAGGGAGTTCACTGTTTGTGTGAAGTTTAATCTTTGATATAGCTGACATGTTGCTGTGCCAGCTTGATTATGAAAATAGTCAATGTATTCTTCTTCCCTGTAGGATTTGCGACTGCATATTTCACTGTACCTTAATTGGTACATGTGACGATAAACCGACCTTGAAATATTGGACCTAGTTATTTTTCCAGGCCCTGTCCATCCAGTGTTTGATATTTTGAGGTGAATGTAGAATCTTCTCACCTGCTGCTGTTTCTCTCTCAACAGTTATTCTACTTGTTTCTGGTTGATGGGCCAAGGTCTTTGGAGATCTTCTAATGTCCCAGTTTTCTATGGTTTGTGATAGATGGGCTTGATCAACTTGCTGTTCCAAGGACTGCTTGTGATAGAGGGTGTGGTCAAGGATGTCTGGAGATTTCAAATCATTAAAGTGATCTGTTTTTTGTTATAACCAAGTCTATCCAATCTATTCTTTGTGGAGATGGTATGATGACAAGGCCCTTGTTTGGACCCTCTTGTTGTTTCAATGGGATAAATCTTTGAGAAAGATTAACAATGTCATTTCCTAATTGCTTTGTGGTCACGTTCCTTGTATTTCAGGGTGCTGGAATGTTGAGCAGAAGTGCTGGAGGAACTCTGAGAGTCAGGCAGCATCTGTGGGGGAAATAGACAGATGGCATTTTGGGTTGGAAACCTACAGACTGGAGTAGGGGGGAGAAAGATGAAAAGTGGGGGTGGGGCAAAGCCTGGCATGTGGGAGTGGGTGATTGGCAGATGGATGGAGTAAGTGACAAAGGCCAGAGGTGAAAGTGATAAAACATGTTGGATAAGAAGGGGAGAGGTGTGGAAGATGAAGCCAGAGGGAGGTTTATGGGTGAATGGGACATGGGAGGGGATAAAACAGAATGTGGCATGGAGGTGGGAAATCAGCATACTGGTGATGGGAACCCTCTCTTTCCCTGCAGCCCCCACCCTGGTGATGGGAACCCCCTCTTTCCCTGCACCCCCACACCCTGGTGTGAAACTTCCCACAACACCTTGGTCACTCTGCTCCTTCCCTGTGTATGCTCACCTCCAAAACCAGTCTCAGATTTCACTCTATCCCCTTCCACCCATATCCCTCCCTCCAGCTTTGTTTCAATCTTCTCATCTGTTGCACCTTTTGTCTCCATGTCACCCCTAGCCAATGTCACAACCCATCGCCCTCTCTCCCCTGTATCCACTAATCATGTAAAATATATATTTTGTTTAATGGCACCTTTCAAGACACTCAAGGTCACCTTGCATCACATAATATCACATATTATCAGTAATAAACATACAATAAGCAACAAAGCACCAGTAATGAAAAAATCAACAATAAAACATGCAATAAGCAACAAAGCATAACTCAATGAGTTAAGATTGATATAAAATAAGATGCAGTTGTTGTAGTAACAGGCTTTGTCCTGCTCCCACCTCTTTCCCACTTTCTCTGCCTGATTCCATCAGTCTGGAAAGGTCCCAACATGAAACAACAGCTTCTGTCCATTCCCTTTGTGGTCGGGTAGATGGTGCCTGATCTGCCAAGTACCTCCAACACTTTGGACCAGGTTACATCCTCTGGTTAAAGTAATCCTAGTTGGCTGCTGTTGCAGGGAAAGTAGTTTAATGTTGATGACACTTGAAGACTCGTTACCAATTGGCAATCCTGCCATTCACCCTACTGTAGTTTTGGAAATGGCCTAAACCTACATTTGGTTTGAGTGTTTGTTGCTATTGAGGGAGTGCAGCATAGGTTTACAAGGTTAATTCCCCGGATGGCGGGACTGTCATATGCTGAGAGAATGGAGTAGCTGGGCTTGTACACTCTGGAGTTTAGAAGGATGAGAGGGCATCTCATTGAAACGTATAAGATTGTTAAGGGTTTGGACATGCTAGAGGCAGGTAACATGTTCCCGATGTTGGGGGAGTCCAGAACCAGGGGCCACAGTTTAAGAATAAGGAGTAAGTCATTTAGAACAATGACGAGGAAACACTTTTTCTCACAGAGAATGGTGAGTCTGTGGAATTCTCTGCCTCACAGGGCAGTGGAGGCAGGTTCTCAGGATGCTTTCAAGAGAGCTAGATAGGGCTCTTAAAAATAGTGGAGTCGGCGGATATGGGGAGAAGGCAGGAACGGGGTACTGATTGGGGATGATCAGCCATGATCGCATTGAATGGCGGTGCTGGCTCGAAGGGCCGAATGGCCTACTCCTGCGTCTATTGTCTATTGTCTATTTCCTCTCCTCTCTGCTCTTTTGTGAAGGTGACCAATTAGTGTTAGTTTCACTTCCACTTTCTCTGCCCTACTCCATGAGTCAGAAGAAAGATCCCAACCTGAAACATCTGTCCATTCCCTTTGCAGGCAGGCCGATGGTGCCTGACCCACTGAGTAGCTCCAGCACATTGTTTTAGACCAGGTTACATCCCCTGGTTAAAGTAATCCTAAGGAAAGTAGTTTAATGTTCATGACACTTGTTTTTAACTTTACAATTATGTAATCTTGCCCCTTCCATTCACCCAACTGTAGCTTTGTTTGGAATTGGTCTAAATCTATCTTTGGTTTAGTATGTTTGTGTCTGTTGCCAGAATCCATTTCTTCTCCTCTCTGCTCCTTTCTAAAGGGGTGACCAATTAGTGTTAGTTTCCACCCAGGATCTCCAAAGACTGGGTCCTCTGATGCTAGAAGAGTCTGCCAGAGTTAGACTATCTTCCCCATTCTGCCAAACATTGCATAAACTGGGCCAAACTTCACTACTGTTCCCTTATTTGTAGGTCTCATTTAATTCAAAGTATTTCTTTGTCAGTTAAAGAAGTATCTGGTTTGTCATGGTGTGTTTCTCCAGATATTTGAACTGCCTGTATGCTCCTTTCTTGTTTCCAAATGTAGATCGCCTAGGCAATGTCAAGAAAATCTTCCTCAAAGTACCGTCACATGTGCAGTTGTTCAAGGAAATAGCACCTGATATTCCACTACCTCCTCAGCCTGTTTTGATTAGGTGGGATACATGGCTCTTTGCTATGCTGCAAATTGTTTAACGTAGTATACCTTTAAGGGCCTGTCCCACTAACACGACTTTTATGGCGACTGCCGGCATCCGTCATAGATCGTTGCAGGTCAGTGAAAATGTGCAACATGTTGAAAATTCATCATGATTTGCCACGCACACATTCATCAGAAGTTGTTATTTTCCATTTATTCATGGGCACCTTGCAGCGTTAGTGGGACAGGTCCTTTATATTATTATTTTTAACCATATTTTGGTGGTGGAAAGAAATGTATTTTTATGCCTTTTTTGTCAATAAATGCGTTTTCCGTGCCTTTCTTTGTAATTTTATTTTGCCTTGTGCCCGCCTATTTCAGTTTTTTAGTGCCTAAACATCCTGGATCTACTCATGACATTTAATATCAATTTGAATCTCTTCCCCTCTAGTTGACCAGTGTGAAGGAGGATGTCGGCAGACTTCAAATCCCTAACATGACGTTGGTTTGTCTTGTATATAACTTGGTCTATGTGAATATGGTTATGGAGTTGGTACAAAGTTAAGGCCTCTGTTTAGACCCTTCTCTTGGGCTTCAGTATGGATGAATGTTTGGGAAATATCAACAATTGTTTTCTCTAATTGGGCTCAGCCTCTCTCAGCGTGGGGCCCACTTTAGTTTAAACATTACACTGCGTTCCCTCGCCCCCAGTCTCCCTTGTTCGGGTTTATTCCCTAAAGTTGTGGTCTGGGCCTACTTCAAGGAGTTTAACAGGAACCACTGGTGTGTACTTGTCTCTATTTAGTAGTGAGTTTCTGCCTGTACCTGGGGCTGCTGGTCAGGGTGGGGACAGTGAGGGGGATGTGTGGGGGGGTTGAGATATTGGTTCCACATGCCAATGTGGTGGATTCCCCTCCGCCAGCATGATACCAGTGATCACCTTCTCCTGTCAGCACTTGACTGGATGGCGCTGCCTTCTGTCTCTGGACTTTGCGTGGTGTGTACTTGTGCTTGAGGAAACGGTGACCTGAAGACTCGTCCAATCTGAGGTCTTGGCTGGGGAACGGCCACTTTGGTCTGGCCCATGAGATCATTACCCTTGTCCAAATCCACTTGCCTTCATTAGGCTCCCCACTTCCTCATTGTCTTGGCCTTCGTCCTAACAGGGATTTATTCTGGGTTTTGGCCATGCCATGGAACAAATAAAGAGTGCTGGCAGAACTCAGCGGGAAATGGACAGATGACATCAGCTTGGAAGCCTTCAGACTGGATTATTGGGAGAAGGTTGGGAAAGGGGGCAAAGCTTGGCAAGTGATGGGTGGATACAGTTGAGGGGGATGATGGGGGAGAAAAGGACAAAGGCTAGAGGTGAAAAGGTGACAAAACATTCCAGAGGTGTGAAATGTAAAGCTGGGGAGAGGTGTGCGGGTGTAATGGGGAGGGGGGGGATGTGGGTATATTGGGACCAGACGGGATAAAAGGGAATGAGACTTGGACATGGGGATGAGCGTACTGATGAAGGGACACCCCCTCTTTCCCTACACTCCCCATCCTGGTGTGCACCTCACTCAACACCCCGGCCCCTACTCCTTTCCTCTCTAATGTACGCTCATCCTTGTCTGACATTCCCCTCTTTCCCAGATCCCCCCCCTCTGGCTTTTCATGTCTCACCGCTTCTCATTGTCTGACACTTGTCTCCTCTTCACCTCCAGCCTTTGTCACTACTCTCCTATCTGCTAATCAGCCCCCAACTGTATCCAGCATCACTCACCAGGCTCCCATCTCTTTCCAGCTTTCTCCCAATTCCATCACTCTGAAGAAAGATCCTGATCTGAAACATCTGTCCATTCCTTTGCAGTCGGGCAGATGGTGCCTGACCCACTGAGTACCTCCAGCACTGTTTCTGACCTAGTTACTCCTTGGTTAAAGTTATCTGAGGGAAAGTGGGTTTAATAGTCATGGCTCTTGAGCCTTGTTGCAATTTACTAATCCTGCTCCTTCCATTCACCCTACTGTAGTTCTTTAGAGTCAATCTATATATTTGGTTTGGCGAGTGTCTGCGTTGCTGCAATTTGTTTGCTTTCTGCTTTCATCCTCTGAATAATTTGTTTGTTTCCACCCAGGATCTCCAAGGACAGTGCTGGAGGAACTTGGTGGATCAGGCAGCATCTGAAAAAATGGACAGATGACTAATCAGGGTGGCAGCCTTCAGACTGAAATACGGGAGAAAGCTAGAAATGAGGTGGGGGTTGGGCACTGCCTGACAGGCGATGGGTGGATACAGATGAGTGGGAGATGGGTGGAGTAAGGCTACAGGAGTCAACGGGAGGCTCGAGGCCCCAGACCACGGGAGGCCAAAAAGGGAAGAGTTTGAAATTTGTGTTCTGTTGCTTTTTATTGGTATGAGTGGATGGTAAATGAAATTCCTCGTGTTGCAAAGCATACTTTTTTTGCAACACGAGCCACCCCATGCTTGAATCGTGAGTAAATACACAGTGCTGGGGGAACTTGGTGGGTTTGACAACCTCTGAAGAAATGGACAGATGACTAATCGAGTCGGGAGCTCTCAGTCTGAAATACGGGTAAGAGCTGGAAATGAGGTGGGGGTTGGGCACTGCCTGACAGGTGATGGGTGGATTACAGGTTCGTGGGTGATGGGCAAATGGATGGAGTAAGTGCCAAAGGCTGAAGGTGAAAGTGATAAAACATGTTGGATAAGGACAAGAACTGTGAAATGTAAAACCAGTGTGAGGTGGGGTTGGAAGGTAAAAGGGAAATCTGGGGCAAGGAAATGGGAGATGAGTGTACTTCCCTTCACCCCCCAAACACCCTGGTGCACTAATCGACTGACTAGCTAATCGACTGACTAGCTAATCGACTGACTAGCTAATCGACTGACTAGCTAATCGACTGACTAGCTAATCGACTGACTAGCTAATCGACTGACTAGCTAATCGACTGACTAGCTAATCGACTGACTAGCTAATCGACTGACTAGCTAATCGACTGACTAGCTAATCGACTGACTAGCTAATCGACTGACTAGCTAATCGACTGACTAGCTAATCGACTGACTAGCTAATCGACTGACTAGCTAATCGACTGACTAGCTAATCGACTGACTAGCTAATGGACTGACTAGCTAATCGACTGACTAGCTAATCGACTGACTAGCTAATCGACTGACTAGCTAATCGACTGACTAGCTAATCGACTGACTAGCTAATCGACTGACTAGCTAATCGACTGACTAGATAATCGACTGACTAGCTAATCGACTGACTAGCTAATCGACTGACTAGCTAATCGACTGACTAGCTAATCGACTGACTTGCTAATCGACTGACTAGCTAATCGACTGACTAGCTAATCGACTGACTAGCTAATCGACTGACTAGCTAATCGACTGACTAGCTAATCGACTGACTAGCTAATCGACTGACTAGCTAATCGACTGACTAGCTAATCGACTGACTAGCTAATCGACTGACTAGCTAATCGACTGACTAGCTAATCGACTGACTAGCTAATCGACTGACTAGCTAATCGACTGACTAGCTAATCGACTGACTAGCTAATCGACTGACTAGCTAATCGACTGACTAGCTAATCGACTAACTAGATAATCGACTGACTAGCTGATCGACTGACTAGCTAATCGACTGACTAGCTAATCGACTGACTAGCTAACCGACTGACTAGCTAACCGACTGACTAGCTAACCGACTGACTAGCTAACCGACTGACTAGATAATCGACTGACTAGCTAACCGACTGACTAGCTAACCGACTGACTAGCTAACCGACCGACTAGCTAACCGACTGACTAGCTAACCGACTGACTAGCTATCCGACTGACTAGCTAACCGACTGACTAGCTAACCGACTGACTAGCTAACCGACTGACTAGCTAACCGACTGACTAGCTAACGGCCTGACTAGCTAACGGACTGACTAGCTAGCGGACTGACTAGCTAGCGGACTGACTAGCTAGCGGACTGACTAGCTAGCGGACTGACTAGCTAGCGGACTGACTAGCTAGCGGACTGACTAGCTAGCGGACTGACTAGCTAGCGGACTGACTAGCGAGCGGACTGACTAGCTAGCGGACTGACTAGCTAGCGGACTGACTAGCTAGCGGACTGACTAGCTAACCGACTGACCCTTTCCCTTTCACTGTACACTCATCTCTCAAACAGTAGTCCCATATTCCCTCTCTCCCTTCCACCCATACCTCTCCTAGTTTCATATTTCCGTTCTCTCCTTATTTGGCATTTTGTCCCTTTCACCTTGAGCCTTTGGCACTCACACCATCCATATGCTAATCACGCCTCGCATGTCCCATCTATTTCCTTGCTGGCTTTGTCCTGCGTCCCTCTGCCTCTTTTCACTCTCTTTCATCAGTCTGAGGAAGGTTGCTGACCTGAGATGTCATCTGTCCATTCCACTTGCAGTCAGGCAGATTGTGCCTGAACTGCTGAATGCCTCCAGCACTTTGTCTCTGGACAGAGCCATGTTCCCTGGTTAAAGCAATTGTAGTTGGCTCCTGTTACATTTGTTATGTATTAATTTGATTTAATATTTGATTTTATTATTTGTTATGTATTAATTTGACTCTTTTTTACATCTTTGTTGGCTCTCGGGATCTGGTCTTTCTGGAGAATAAGGTAAGGCCCCTGTTTCGAAACCTCTCTTGGGTTTCAGTGTTTGGTGAAAGATTGGGCAGCACAGTGGTAGAGTTGCTGCCTCACAGCGCCAGAGACCTGGCTTCAATCCTGACAACATGTGTTGTCTGTATAGTTTATATGTTCTCCCTGTGACCATGTGGGTTTTCTCCAGGTGATCTGGCTTCGTCCAACACACCAAAAACATTCAGATTTGTAGGTTAATTGGTTTTAGTAAACTGTCCCTAGTGTGTAGGATAGTGCTAGTGTTCGGGTTGATTGCTGGATTGTGCTGACTGAGTGGACCTGTTTCCACACTTTAGTTTGTCTTAATGTATTTATTTTAGTACAATGCGAAGAAGAGTCCTGTTCTGAAACATCACCTATCCATGTTCTGCAGCGATGCTGCCTGACCCGCTGAGTAACTCCAGCACTCTATGAAATGTCACCTATCCATGTTCTGCAGAGATGCTGCCTGACCCACTGATTACTGCATTGTACCGCATACTGCACAGTGAGGAATTTCTTTAGTCGGAGGGCAGTGAATCTGTGGAATTCATTGCTACAGAGGGCTGTGGAGGCTGTCGATGGTTATTTTTAAGGTGGAGATAGATTCTTGATTAGCAAGGGCATTGAACATTACGGGATCTGAATGATGGTCTCAACCCGAAACGTCACCTGTTCCTTCTCACCAGAGATACTGCCTGACCCGCTGAGTTACTCTAGGTCATTGTCTCCATGCATTTGGCTGCATCTACATTGTTACGATCCATTTCTTCAGTACTCTCGGTTCTACTCTTGTCCTTGCTGCTCCTTGGATTTGCTCTTGGCCTTTCCACCCTGGCTTGCCAATTTTTGACAAGTTCTGGGGGTTTGGGTTTTTCCAGGTATTTTTAACCGTTGAATATTTGTTTATATAACGTTTCAATGTCCACGTGAAGAGTATGCTATTGGGCAACAAGGTTGGGAGAACACTTGTGAAATTTAATGTGTATTTGATGGGGTAACTGGGGTGTTGCTGTGCTTGTAAATTGCAAGTCAGTGCTGGAGCAACTTGATGGGACCATCAACATCGCTGGAGAATATGGATTGGTAATTCTGTGTTGGGATTCTTCAGACCCTTAAGAATTTTAGTCTAAATATATTCGACTACCTTAATATTGGTCCAACTTGTAGGAGTCCTGACTGCAGAGCCACAATGGTCCTTGTTGGAGATACATCTCAAGGCATTGTCCAAGTGTTTTTACCTTGAGGACTAGAATCTTCTCACCCAGGCCTGTCTGACCCACTGAGTTACGCCCGCACTTTGTCTAATTGTAGAGAAGGACGTTGGAACATTTCAAACATTAAAATGTTATGTTAATTTGATTTTTCAGCATCGTCTTCCTGACTTTGGTCTTTATGGATGTCATAGGAAGATAAGGTACATATTTCTAACCCTCTTCAGTTTAATGGGATAAATGTGTTAAATTATTGATGGCTTTTCCAAATTTGTTTCTTCAAAATCGAGGAGCTCGCAGCCTCTGGTAGAGACCGATGGCGGGTAGCTCCAAAGAACGCAAAAGGTTCGACTAGACCTCGAATGAGCTGGGATTCAACCCCCCGACGCAGGACCCCCGACACGGATGGCCCGACCGCCGGCTACGAGATCGTCCCGTCAACGGAAGGCTCGAGGCCCCAGACCACGGGAGGCTAAAAAGTGAAGTTTGAACTTTGTTCTGTTGCTTTTTATTGGTATGTGGATGGTAAATGAAATTCCTCGTGTTGCAAAGCATACTTTTTTTGCAACATGAGCCACCCCATGCTTGAATCGTGAGTAAATACAGTGCTGGAGGAACTTGGTGGGTTTGACAACCTCTGAAGAAATGGACAGATGACTAATCGGGTTGGGAGCTCTCAGTCTGAAATACGGGGAAGAGCTGGAAATGAGGTGGGGGTTGGGCACTGCCTGACAGGTGATGGGTGGATTACAGGTGAGTGGGTGATGGGCAAATTGATGGAGTAAGTGCCGAAGGCTGAAGGTGAAAGTGATAAAACATGTTGGATAAGGACAAGAACTGTGAAATGTAAAACCAGTGTGAGGTGGGGTTGGAAGGTAAAAGGGAGATCTGGGACAAGGAAATAGGAGATGAGTGTACTTCCCTTCACCCCCCAAACACCCTGGTGCACTAATCGACTGACTGACTAATCGACTGACTGACTAATCGACTGACTGACTAATCGACTGACTGACTAATCGACTGACTGACTAATCGACTGACTGACTAATCGACTGACTGACTAATCGACTGACTGACTAATCGACTGACGGACTAATCGACTGACTGACTAATCGACTGACTGACTAATCGACTGACTGACTAATCGACTGATTGAATAATCGACTGACTGACTAATCGACTGACTGACTAATCGACTGACTGACTAATCGACTGATTGACTAATCGACTGACTGACTAATCGACTGACTGGCTAATCGTTTGACTGACTCATCGACTGACTGACTCATCGACTGACTGACTCATCGACTGACTGACTCATCGACTGACTGACTCATCGACTGACTGACTCATCGACTGACTCATCGACTGACTGACTCATCGACTGACTGACTCATCGACTGACTGATTCATCGACTGACTGACTCATCGACTGACTGACTCATCGACTGACTGACTCATCGACTGACTGACTCATCGACTGACTGACTCATCGACTGACTGACTCATCGACTGACTGACTCATCGACTGACTGACTCATCGACTGACTGACTCATCGACTGACTGACTCATCGACTGACTCTCATCGACTGACTGACTCATCGACTGACTGACTCATCGACTGACTGACTCATCGACTGACTGACATCGACTGCCTGACTCATCGACTGACTGACTCATCGACTGACTGACTCATCGACTGACTGACTCATCGACTGACTGACTCATCGACTGACTGACTCATCGACTGACTGACTCATCGACTGACTGACTCATCGACTGACTGACTCATCGACTGACTGACTCATCGACTGACTGACTCATCGACTGACTGACTCATCGACTGACTGACTCATCGACTGACTGACTCATCGACTGACTGACTCATCGACTGACTGACTCATCGACTGACTGACTCATCGACTGACTGACTCATCGACTGACTGACTCATCGACTGACTGACTCATCGACTGACTGACTCATCGACTGACTGACTCATCGACTGACTGACTCATCGACTGACTGACTCATCGACTGACTGACTCATCGACTGACTGACTCATCGACTGACTGACTCATCGACTGACTGACTCATCGACTGACTGACTCATCGACTGACTGACTCATCGACTGACTGACTCATCGACTGACTGACTCATCGACTGACTGACTCATCGACTGACTGACTCATCGACTGACTGACTCATCGACTGACTGACTCATCGACTGACTGACTCATCGACTGACTGACTCATCGACTGACTGACTCATCGACTGACTGACTCATCGACTGACTGACTCATCGACTGACTGACTCATCGACTGACTGACTCATCGACTGACTGACTCATCGACTGACTGACTCATCGACTGACTGACTCATCGACTGACTGACTCATCGACTGACTGACTCATCGACTGACTGACTCATCGACTGACTGACTCATCGACTGACTGACTCATCGACTGACTGACTCATCGACTGACTGACTCATCGACTGACTGACTCATCGACTGACTGACTCATCGACTGACTGACTCATCGACTGACTGACTCATCGACTGACTGACTCATCGACTGACTGACTCATCGACTGACTGACTCATCGACTGACTGACTCATCGACTGACTGACTCATCGACTGACTGACTCATCGACTGACTCTCATCGACTGACTGACTCATCGACTGACTGACTCATCGACTGACTGACTCATCGACTGACTGACATCGACTGCCTGACTCATCGACTGACTGACTCATCGACTGACTGACTCATCGACTGACTGACTCATCGACTGACTGACTCATCGACTGACTGACTCATCGACTGACTGACTTATCGACCGACTGACTCATCGACTGACTGACTCATCGACTGACTGACTCATCGACTGACTGACTCATCGACTGACTGACTCATCGACTGACTGACTCATCGACTGACTGACTCATCGACTGACTGACTCATCGACTGACTGACTCATCGACTGACTGACTCATCGACTGACTGACTCATCGACTGACTGACTCATCGACTGACTGACTCATCGACTGACTGACTCATCGACTGACTGACTCATCGACTGACTGACTCATCGACTGACTGACTCATCGACTGACTGACTCATCGACTGACTGACTCATCGACTGACTGACTCATCGACTGACTGACTCATCGACTGACTGACTCATCGACTGACTGACTCATCGACTGACTGACTCATCGACTGACTGACTCATCGACTGACTGACTCATCGACTGACTGACTCATCGACTGACTGACTCATCGACTGACTGACTCATCGACTGACTGACTCATCGACTGACTGACTCATCGACTGACTGACTCATCGACTGACTGACTCATCGACTGACTGACTCATCGACTGACTGACTCATCGACTGACTGACTCATCGACTGACTGACTCATCGACTGACTGACTCATCGACTGACTGACTCA